>JASDQU010028455.1:6790-24038 GCA_032191745.1 Picea mariana
ATAAGTTTCTCAACCTTCGGAGCTACCTGCTCCCTATTCTCCACCACTATACTACTTACCATTTCTCCATAAACCAAGATCCTCTTGGATCCTCTTATAGGATCCCATCCTAGGATAATGGTTCACCTGAGGAATACAAATCCTCAAATAGCCAATCCCTACAAACTCCAAGATCGGTCCTTTGATATTTTTGGTTAGTTGTTGTCTCCCTTGTTGTCCCTTTGCTCCTTTCCTTGATCCCTTCCCTACACACTTGAATGAAATGTTTTCTCCATCCACTCAATGATATCTTACTCACTCATTATGTGTGTGTCTTCTGTCCACCGAGAAATATCCAACACCTATAATGAAGGACCTCTGTTGTTGTTGTATGATCATGTACCTGCAATGAATATGTTGCCTAGATCTGTCCTTTCCATAGATCTTTCTGATACTCATGGTGCTATTTTGGATTCTCCTATGACTTATATTCTCCTTTGGATTGATTATATCTCTAGGTGAAATTCCTTCTTCGCCCCTTTTTGATATCTCCTTAAAAAACATTCCTTATTTTCTTTGTATGTGAGTCATTGACTCCAATAATTTTTTCATCCTCTAATTTTTGGATGAATGTACTTCTTCACCCATCTAATATCCCTCTCAGTCACTGTCCTTCGTGGCTCAAGCACTTGAGAAAAAATCCATATTTTCTCCAAAGAAGATGACTCAAGCACATGAGAAAAGATGCTTCTCTGCTCCCATGTGCTCCCTCTCTCCTTCAAATCATTATCTTTGATGTTTCCTAGAAATCAGTCCTTCGATTTATGCTTGTTGGTTTATATATATGATAATATATCCCATGGATCTATGCTTATTCCTTCAAGCACCCTTTTTGGAACTCCTGATACCATATATATAATCCTATAACCCTAGATTTAAACTTGATCTCTCCCTTAATCACTCTGATCTTATAGATCTGTCGATACCATGTGCACTTGGTTTCCTCCTAGAGAAGCCTTGCTCTGATGCCATGTTGTAATTATCCAGGAAGACTCAAACCTTGGTATGCACTAATACCATGTTGATATTTTACCACTCTAATCAACACTCGACAGTTAGCTCAAATAAATTCACTTTATCTTCTAAAATCAAAACTAAGTAATCAACTAAACATGTAGTGGAAAAATAAACAAGGAAACCAAATCAAGCACATAAGAACACCAAAATTTTCAGGTAAACCCATGGAAAAACCTCAGAGGGAAAACCAGTCCAATGATGCTTTTATTCAGTTCACATAGGGCTCCCATAAGAAGGAAAATGGCCCACTGAAATAATTATACATTGTAGACAAACATGGAAGCACCTATCTCATTGTAAAACCTGTTCTGGTACATTTCCCGAGAATTTCGTGACTTTCCCTTTTGTGACCCGCAGACATCCATGACTTTCCCTTGTGTGACCTGCATATATCCATGACTGTCTAAAATGTGACCTGTGGATATGTACGAAAATCCCATATAAGAACTTATGTACGAAGATATTATTTTCTCTAGTTTCAATGCTTTGAGACCCACATGCATTTTCCTTTCTTCTCTGTCCTCCTTGACCTGTATGACCTCTATATGGAATTCCTTCTCCACCTATCCAAGATATTCAATCATGTTCCTTTGTAATCTAACCCTTTGAAAAATACTTGGATGATATCTCTTCACCCAACTTGTGATATATCCTCACACTAGTGTAAGAAAATGTCCTTCTTTTCTCCTATGCTTATCATACTAGCTAAAGTCATTATTTGTTATCTTCGATCTTAGTATCTCATTAAAGATACCTATCTTGGCATCTCACCAAATATCCTAAACCTTGGTATCTCACCAAAGGTCCCTTGCTCTTGGCATCTCACCAAGAGTCTTCTGATCTTGGTATCTCACCAAAGATTCTCACTTTGGTCTCTCAACAAGGTCCCAGTTGTGTTTATTCTTTCAACACAAGTGTCTCGACCTCGACCTTTCGTCAAAAGTGTCTTCCTCCTCCTAGCCTTGCTTTTATAATCATGTGTTACAAACTATTTCTAATATCCAAAGTGATCTATGGTTGAGACTACTTCTCACACTCACTTAAGATTTAAATAACATGATGCATTCTACGCATGTTCCTTAAATAAATCAATTCACTAATAAATGCAATTTTACTTTAATTAATTCCCTGTAACTAAACTAAACTCAATACTAGAAGATTCTTTGATGACTTCCACATGCTAGACACATGTCAATGCAGAACTACATGCCTGATGCTACCACAAACATCAACAAACCATGGCACATAGGGTTGAAATTTCCTTCTCCTGTGGGATCCTTTTCCTGGTTATAGATCAAACCTAGGTCCCCTTCAGAGAAAACCCTCAGACGAATAGATTTATCATAGTTAGTCTCTACATGATTTTTATGTGCCTCATTTTCTATAGCAACATCCCCATGTTTCTCGTCAATATTTTCTAAGTAAACAAGGCACTCTTCATTTTCAGTCATGTATGGAAGGATCTCTATAGCAATATTAAGTGAAGGGATCTTGCATTCAATAGGAACAAAAAATTCTACCCCATGAATAGGTTGAAAAGGAAAGAATCATGTTTTAGTTTTGGTTGAGGTTCGGTAGGCATAAACTGTCGAATATAACATCAAGTGCCAATTTGATTTTCTCGCGTTGATAGTTCTTTTCAAAATGATTTTTAGGGATTTATTAACAACTTCAACTTTACCATTTTCATGAAGATAGTAAGGTGACAAATACTCTTTCCTAAAACACAGTTTTGATGCTAACTCTAACATCATGTGGTTCTAAAAGTGATTTCCATGGTCAGTGACAATATATTTTGGAAACCAAAACCTAGCTATAGCCTAGTTAAACACAAAGAGTGTTCCATTTTCACCAACATTATCAAACACTGGCATGTCCTCTTCCCACTCTGTAAAATAGTCGACGACCTCTATGATATATCGATTCCCCCTAGCCAAAACTAGGTGGCCTATCATAAAATCAACCCCCCACTTGGTGAAGGGGCTGATGATAACAACGAGAAACATAGGAGCATGATGTGTTTGCATAATTTTATAAAATATTTATTAAGGGTGATATTTCTTTACTGCTTCAATTCAATTCTTAAATATCATTGGCAAAAAATATCTAGCGCGCAAAATATTTGGGGTTGTTTCCAACCTAAAAAAGTGACCGCCACATGCTCCACTATGGAAATCATTCAAAAAAAACTTTGCTTCCTCTTAAGTGAGGCGGTGATAGAGAATTGAATATACCCCTTGATGATACAAAGCATCACCAATAATGAGGTAATTATTCGCTAGGTGGAAAATTCATCATTGCTCGTCTCACAAAAATTGCAAAGGACACTTCGAAGTCTGGAGATATATAATAATATGTCCATACCAAGGATCAAATTAAGATATGAGGGAAATATGATCGTATGGAAATGATTCAATAAATGTGTCATCCTCATTCTCTACTGTAAACTATGACATAAGTTCAATGAAGAATAAATATTTCTCGTATTTGGAAGAAGCAAAATACAAATAGAAGTCTTGGAGTACGACAATCCACTTGTTTTACTTTTTTCCAATTATTCACCAAGTCAAAACGTATTGAGAATGATTAACGTTAAGGATGACATTCATCTTATGCATTAAAATGTAATGCCAAAGACATTGAACAACATAGAAGGCTACTAACTCCAACTTCTCAATTTGTGAATGCGTTAGTTTAGGACCAACCAAGCCATGACTAAAATAATAGATGATGTGCTCCTTGGGCTCATCATCTTCCTAAACTAAAACAACGTTGATAGAATATTTCATTTTAATAAGATACAACACAAAATCCTTATTATAGTTGGGAGAACTATAAAAAGGGGTATAAATTATAGGTTTCTTCAATGCATCAATTGAATGTTGTGTCGATTCATCCCCCAAAAAAGGGATTCTTGACATCAAAAGGTGCATAGATCCTTTAGTACTAATATAATCATAGTTTGGTATGAAAAACCGAAGGAAATTTTCCTTTCCTTGTAGCTTTTGAAGTTGATGCACATTACGTGGGGCGGTAGGGCTGCGGGGGGGATCTATAATATTGCTTCAACCTTCAAAGGGTCGACCATGATCCCTTTGTTAGAAAAAATAAACCCCAAGAGATTCCTTGAAGTGACACATAAAATGAACTTGTGAGGATTCAAATGAATTCAACAATGCTGAAATCTTTCAAATATCAGGTGAAGGTGTAACAAATGTTGCGCTCTCTTTCAAGAATGAGTTGTAATATCATATAGGTAAGCCTCCACTATGTGCTTGAGATCGTGGAAAGTATACATCATGACTTGTTGAAAAGTAGCTCCAATAGTTTTTAGGACAAAGGGAATTTTATTGTATGCAGAGGTTCCTCAAGGAAAAATAAAAGTAGTCTTATGTTGGTCCTCAGTTTGGATTTGTGTTTGGTTGTAACCAAAAAAACCGTTTGGAAAAGAAAAAAATTAACTTCATGTGAATTCATCAAGGATTTGATCTATAAATGGCGTAGGAAAGTTATCTTTCGGACAAGATTTATTTAAATATCAAAAATACATGCATACTTGAATAGTTCCATTTTTCTTGTCAACTAAAAGGGGGTTGGATACCCATTCTATCAATGATACTTGATATATGAATTTGGCTTTAAGAAAAACAAATTCCTCAACCTTAATCATTGTTTCTTTCCTAGGGTTCATTGGTTGCAATTTTTTTCAAACTGGTTTAGAATTCGCATAATTTTGAATCTCATGCTAGACAATCCAAGGATTTATTCCCAACATTTCCTCACAATACCAGGAGAACACGTCACAAAAATCCTTAAAAGGAGCATTATATGAATGAATTTCTTTTGGAGAGAAGGTCGTCCAGATAAAAACATTTTCTAGAACATCAGGGGTCTTGGAGATATTTATTTGGATCATCTCTGAAATATTTTTCATGTTCCCTTCAAAATACATACAATGAGTTTCCAAAGGGTTTAGTGGATTATCAACATATCCTCACACGGTCAACCAGAATTCCCCTTTATCTACACAAATCAACTCAGGAAGGAAATAAGAACTATGTTGTAAGTCTTCCCAATGTCATTAATGAACTGTCATCACCTCTAGAATTGCCTCATCTGAAGGGAGAAAAATATTTAAGCAATCGTGAAATTTGGAAGAATTGAGGGCCCATACGAGATCTAAAACAAGATCCACTTCCTTTGTCAAGGAAGGAGATGGATATTCATTTAAAAACCCTCCATTGTACAAACCAAGCAAGTAGATATTATTAGTTAGCATAACATTTTTGTTTTGAAACAGAAAATAAGAGAAGAGAAATTCTCTCAAATCTCGAGAGGAGACTGTAAGCTTTTTTTGTACCTTATGAAACCAAAAAGATACCGTGTTTATTTATTTCTATGTATACATGTTTGTCTATTGTAAGAATGATTTTATTATTCTATTTTAAGTTTCAAAGTTTCTCCTCTGGGATTCACAATTCAAAGTGTGCACAGTGCAACCGCAAGGTGTGTATAGGATGAACCTTCTACGGGATCAAGACTTAGGAGAGACAGTGCAAGGAGTGCGCAGATGGAACTTCAAGTCCAAAATATCAAGAGGGAAGTGCAAGTGTGCACTGGAGTTCACTTCATAGAAGTGACAAACTCAGGAGAGATAGCGACGTGCAAAGACCCAAGTGGGGAATCAAGGAGTGTAAATGTATTTATTTAAGAACTGGTGGATGAGATATAATTGTGAGCAATCGATATTCCCCACAACCATTCGATTAGATTGGAGGAGTGTGGTCGTTAAACCTTGAGTCATTTGGACATCGTCACTTTTGCGTTTTGGAACAGTTAGTGTTGTCGGGAGGCGCGAAGCCTTGAAGTTATGAAGCCCGTAGTTAATCTCATCCGTAGATCATTGGACAAGAGGGATATGTAGATATCTAAGTTATTTGGTGATTAGAATATCTAGGTATATTTTTTCATCATTGTTTAGATTGGAAGAACCCTGAAGCTAGGAGTACCGAAGTGAAAATCCATCGTAGATCATGGAGGGGGGAAAATCCCTTCCAGCAGTCATATCTAGTTATTTAAAAAGGACGAGAAAGTGGAAGGATAGGGTGAGAACCCACAACTATCAGTCAACCTTGCTTTATGACCAGGTTTGGTCAGTAAAGTCTTCGATGCAAAGGAGCGTTATGTTTGGAGTGAATTCTCCCAGAGCTTCGAAGTCTAGGAGAAAACATAGATTATTGATCAAAGGAGAACCTAGATCGTTGATCCCTGAGCTCTTCGGGAGTTCATTGGTTTGACTATTTGGGAGAATTCTACTATTTTGGTTGGAATGAAGGAACTCTAGAGTGCCAAAGTGTGCCTTTTTATCTAATCCTTTGGTCCTATCCTGCTATCAGATGTGATTTTATGAGGGTAAAAGGGGCCACCACTTGTAGTTTAATCCCAAGAAGAGAAGGGATTAGTTTTAAGTTCCCAGTAGGTTCTAATGGGGCATGCAACATAAATGAAAGGGAATGTGTGTCAGAGAAGGATCCAACAGGGATCCGAGATCCATATTGGGTCTCAAAAGGATGATCCAGAGACCGGGAGGTCATGTGGTTGCATCACTGTACAAGGAATTTATACATGTCCTTATATGTTCAGTTATTGAATACCAGTCGATCTGTATTACACTTTATATGTATAAATAATACAAATCAATTCACCGTATCTTTATGTTGCCACTAAGAATCAATATACATAACATAGAAAATATTAAATATTCACCAAATTAAATAGTCAACTTCACACTTTCAATATATCATAAATTGTGAACACCAATGGAATCTTTTCAAGATAAAAGATATTTCTGACATAATCATTATTAAGTTTTGATTATCGTAACCAAGGATTCTAATTGGTCAAGTTATAAGTATGTAAAATTTATATAAACTTCATTTCAGTCATGTGTGGAAAAGGAATCCATGGTCCAATCTCTAATTCTTATTATATTACATTTAAATGTCAAGAACACAATTATATATAAATTCAGAAAGGCATGATTATATATATATAAATCTTGGAAAGAATGAATTATATACGTATGTACTACTGTACACATATTCAATCATTCATTGAATATATTCATTGAATCCCAATGCCATTCTACATACAGGCATTACAAATTTTTAGAAATTTATCGATTGATCTGGTCCAAGTCATTACAAAATTTAATTGAATAATTTCAATAACTTAACATATAAATAATTGTATGTACCGTGACTAGAATGTAATTGGTTTTTGTGTAACCTCATTCGAAATCCTTGGAAGTATTTGTTTCCTCTACCTTGCTTGCAAAATCCTAAACTTCACCAGTACCTCCCAACCAACTCTAGGGGTACTCTTCTTCCCCATTAGCCCCCGGAGCTGCAAAGGGACCATACACAAAAACCATAAATCAATAACATCCATAACTTTCCTTGCAAGGGAGAGCTTCGACCCTCTACAAGTCTTGGAATACCAACTCTCACAAGTAAAAATTAGTTATGAAAAATTTTGGCAGAATAACAATACTGACTACAAGTAAGATCCTTTTCCCTTCTACACCATTCCTTTTATATAATAATTCTCAATGACACTTGTCCATATGCACAACTAATTCATTTTTAATAATTAAATTAAATTATTATTCATCCAACACATGTGTCACACTCTCCCATAGTTGCACATGTATTTACCCTTTTTATTTTATTTAAAAAGTTATTTTCCCTCAAATTCCCCAATGTGTTCCTTTTTTTTCTCTTAGTTGTCCCTTTGTTCCCCAAATTCTCATTTAATGAGTTTCCCCTAACTAGATCTTGGTTCGAGTTTGATTAGGAGTCATCTTTTAGTTATACTTAGTGGTAGTTTTGACTCAGGATGATATTCTAGGCCTACACCTATTCTCTCATGTTTTACTTCTTTCTAATTTAAAAATCCCTTTTTATTATTTTCATGCACACATGTGCAATTTTCCCAACCTTCAAATTTTATTCCCTCTTTCCCTAGATTTTGATTTTATCTCAAATCTTTTAACTTTTTTCACATTTTATTTAGTCCTTTATTTAAATTTAGACTTAGGCTTAGGCCTAAACTCTTGTTAGGCTTCTAAGTTTATAATTTCCTGACTAATTAAATTTTATTCTAACAATGTTTAAACAATTCATTATTTTCTAGGCCACCTAGATTTATTGACTCATGTTTAATTGTGCAACATGCCCTTCAAGACCAACCTCTGAGCTCCAAGGGTGACACTCGACTTTAACTAGTTTTGGAAATTTGTCTGACACTTTGATTCAACACTGCACTTGGTCGACCTTGTGAGAGACTAAGGGCTTCTAAGGAATAAGGATTTCACCTTATTATGCACCCCTTATATTTCCTTGTGAGAGATTGTCTCAGTATTCACTCACGACATCATGTATCTATTTAAATAGGTAATCGTTAACCTATAGTTAAAGTCATGACACAAGTGCTAGTAGGATGCCACATGGACACTCCCACACATCTCCCTAAAATGTTCGGTTTCTGTGCATGACCCCTTTACTCCTTATGTGAGTCGGATAACCAAGCATCATCAATCATGCATCCAGTGAAAAATACAGTGTCAATAATCCATATATATAAATCATACTATAATAAATCATATATCACATGTGCGCAAAATTAAATACTCAAAAAAAATGCAATCCAATGACTCAATGTGGAGTCCAAGGAAGTCCATTGATTCCATCAACATCCATAGCCTGTCATGTGTCCTGCACACTTACGTGAAATCGTCAATAATATATGCCAATACATATACATCTGAAAGTAACAATGAATTACAATACATCATCAACATCATATATAACTCTTAATCAAAATGAAATCATAATGTACTATAGCTGGATCACTTGCACGCAAGTGTCCTCAAAGAATAAGTCCATATATGTGTAATCAGTAGAACGAGATGTTACATACACCCCCTCTTATTTTAAACTTTTTCCTGAAGTTTGTACAGTATATAAATGCAAGTAAATAAATGTATCTCACATATATCTACATATCTAATCTATCAAACAAATAAGGAAACAGTTGACGCATCTCATATGCGTCCTCCCTTGTAGCCGAGTGTGGACTATAATTGTGCTACTGGACCTTGACCTAATCGAATATTCGATGTTGTAGTTGTCGAGTGCGATGGTCCAGAATGTGGATTGGATTCTCCATGAGAGAACCCTTTCCAATCTTGATAGACCTCTTATGTGGTTTTACCCGCAAGAAAAATCTGTCGCCAACCTCATAACTTTGTTCAATGGGATGCACATCAACATAACTTTTAAGTTGATCTTGCACTTCTTTAATCCTTTGTATTTTCGATTTCATATTTTCTTCCATTTATTGGATCACTTTCGATCCCACTAGGAACCTATCCTCAAGTCGATCCAAACTCAATGATATCCGACACGGTCTCTCATAAAGAAACTCAAATGGTGTCCTCTTAATCATTGTATGGTAATTGTTGTTGTATGGAAACTCTACCTATGGAAATAAATCTTACCAACATTTCTTTTATCCATGACATACATATGCAACATATCCTATAAAATTTGATTTGTCCTTTTAGTTTTTCCATCTGTCTCAGGGTGATATGTTGTGATAAAATTCAATTATGTTCCCAAGGCCTCTTGGAAACTAGTCCAAAATAATCCAGTAAACATTGATCCTTGATCGGATATGATTCTTCTTGGTACACCATGTAAGCTCACAATATCGCTAACAAATTCTCTAGCTATGTCTGGTTCCTAATACATTGTACACACTGGAATAAAGTGTGCACTCTTCATCAAAGTTTCAACTATGAAAAAAATTGAATCATGTCTCCTTTCCTTCAGTGGAAATCCCACAATAAAATCCATCGAAATGACCTCCCATTTAAATTCAGGAATATTTTGTGGTTGTAACAATCCTGCTGGATGTCTATGCTTAACCTTCAGTTGCTGAAATTCTAGACATCTCACCACGTAACTAACTATGTATCTTTTCATTCCTTTCCAGTAGAATAAAGGCTTAAGTTTTGACTTCATCTTCGTGACTTCTGGATAAGTCATGTAAAATGCTCGATTGGATTTTCTTAAGATCAAACCTCTTAATTTTTCGTGAGGGGGTACGTAAATTTTGTCATTATATCTCAACAATTCTTCGTTGTCCAATGAATAAACTTCAAAATTCGGTACCATCATGGTATCTTTTATGGTATTAGCCTTAAATTCCTTGTACAAATCATCTTCAATTTGTAGACATAGAATCGTTTCTCATATATTCATCTTAAGAGGTATTACCGAGAATATGTGTGGTCTCTAAATCAATACATTTTCTACTATGTTCGTTGTTCCTTTAATGTAAGTAATATCAAAATTGTATTCACTAAGTAGTTTTGGCCAATGACTTTGTTGCGCGTTCAGGTCACTTTGAGTAAAAGAATTTGTCCAATCAGATAATTTCTCCAAAGTCTCAAGGCATATACAATTGCTAATAACTCCAAGTCATGCATTGCATAGTTTTCTTCATGCCTTCTTAATTTCCTAGAAATGTAAGCAATCACTCGACCGTCTTGCATAAAAACTCTGCCTAAACCTTCCTTGGATGTGTTTGTGCATACTAATAATTCTTTGTCCATGTCAGGGACCTTTAATATCAACATTGTCATTAAGAACTCCTTTAGCTTTTTAAATGCTTCCACACATTTCTTTGTCCATAAGAATTTCTTTTTTTTCTTCTGCAATTTCGTGATTGAATTTTCTATCTTCAAAAAACCTTTGACGAATCATCAATAATATTCTGCTAAACCCATAAAGCTATGTACTTCTTGTATGTTCGTCGTTGCAGGCCATTCCATAATAGCCTCCACTTTCACTGGATCCACAATGATACCTTCTCCAGATATGATGTGTCCCAAGTAATGAATCTATGATTGGTAAAAAGAACATTTTGATAGTTTCCCATACAATTTGTTTTCTCTTAGAAACTATAGAACTAATTTCAATTGTTCTTCATGCTCTTCTTTCATCTGAGAATAAATCAGTATATCGTCAATGAATACTTGAATGAAATTTTCCAAGTATTCATGGAATACCCCATTCATCAAACTCATGAATACTCCTAGGGAATTCGCCAGTCCAAATGGTAAAATAGTAAACTCATGGTGTCTAAATCTCAAATTAAATGTGGTTTTAGAGATATATTCTTCCTTAATATGTAACTTATGATACCTCGATCTTATGTCAATCTTTGAAAACACCATTTCTCCCTCCATCTAATTAAAGAAAGAGTCAATTTCTGGTAATGGATATTGGTTCTTGATTGTAAATTTGTTCAATTGATGGTAGTCAATTGAAATCCTCCATAATCCATCCTTATTTCTAAAAAAAATCACTTGTGCACCCTACGGAGACACACTTGGACGTATAAGTCCCAAGTATAGTAACTCCTTTAATTATATTTTCAACTCCTGCAATTTAGGTGTCGACATTCGATATGGAATTCTTTCAATCGGTTTGGTTACAGATTTCAAATCTATGGTAAAATCCAATTCTCTTTCTGGTGGTAAACCTGGTAATTCCTTAGTAAATATATGAAGGAAGGTTTTCTAATCCTTTTGTGTCTCCCTTTTCGTTGAGAAATAAGATTGCGTATAACTTGTATCCCTTGCACACACTTTTATGTAATTGTAGGGAAGACATAAATCTCAATGAAACCCCTTGGTTTCTTCCTAGAATCACCCTACTCTGTCCAAAATCATTCGTCAAAATTAATTGTTTCTTCTTCTTGCATTTAAGTATCGCATCATGTGATTCCAACTAGTCAATGCCATTCACTATGTCATACGATCCTAAGATCATGACATATAGGTTTTCCTTCATTAAAAAATCACCCAAGTTAATGCTACAGTCCATAACCATTCCTCCAAATTTATGTTTGGCACCCGATGCCATTTCTAATTATCTGAGCCCGTCCTACTCGACTGAATTTACCTTAATTCTCTTAAGCATTGTACTAGAAACAATTCTCTCTATGGAACCTAGATATATCTAAATACTACAAATTTTATCGACACTCATACCTAATGTATCAAGTACAATGGACTGGTGCTCAACCTGGTGGTTATTCACCACTGCATGTATCATTTTGGCCTTGCCCAAATATCCAATTGTAGTGGGTCCTGAAGATCTGACCAATCTAGCCTTCTCAATGAGACAATATCACTGGTAATGTGGATCTCCACATGTCCAACATCCATTTCTTTGGTTCAGTGCTCCTCATCCCCGAAGTAGAAGTTGTTGGCC
This sequence comes from Picea mariana, assembly GCA_032191745.1. Classification (NCBI taxonomy): domain Eukaryota; kingdom Viridiplantae; phylum Streptophyta; class Pinopsida; order Pinales; family Pinaceae; genus Picea; species Picea mariana. Next base: position 19,192 of record JASDQU010028455.1, read on the forward strand.
TAACAATCTGAGATCCTGGTCTGTTCTATTGAATAGGCCCAAAATTTTGTTGTTGTTGCAGACGACGTTGCTTTTGTGGTGCTTTGTAAGGAGTCCTCTATTGAGGAGTTTGTTTTCTTGGTTTTGAGAATATAGGTACTCTGGGAGCATCTTGATTCCTAGAAGTCTATCTGGATGGTATTTGATGTTGTTGTGCTCTTGGTGTCGCCTGTCCATTCTATCTAGAAGGAGTCCTTCCCTAACCCCAACTATTCATCTCTTCCTAAGTATGAGGTCCTTCTGAACTACATCATGCAACTTTTGGGGAATTAGGATCCTCACCTTTGCATGAATGTTGAATTTAAAGCCAAACACAAACTTGTTCACATTTAGCTTCTCCTTGTTCAGATGTGGAGCATACCTCGGTAGCTCCATGAACCTGGCCTCATACTCTGGTATCGTATGACTACCTTATCATAAGGAATTGAATTCATTTAGTTGGTGCTCAATCAATTCATCGGAAAGGTACCTTTCCTGGAGTCACTCCTCAAACAATTCAGATGACACGTCTTCAACGACCATGTTTCATTGAGGTAGGAGTGTTTTCCACCAAAGTAGAGAACTCCCTTTCAGTTGAAAGACTGTCATGCGTACTTTCATGTTGGAGGTGTAATCACAAAGTGTGAAGCATACTTCCATTCTCTTCAACCATGCCTCAATGCCTCAGCCATCTGTGGCACCCTAGAACTCAAGAAATTTTACCTTCTCAATTTATTTGTGTATGCTACTACTACTCATAAGAGTTCGTTGTGAACCCTCATTGGGTACAGATGCCCTGCCCCCATCTTGATCCAGGTAGTTTATCAACACCTCTGACATCCTTTGGAAGGATCTCATCATACCTACCACATCTCCCACAACAAAATTCTCCTACTCAGTAGTCTCCTCATCTCCCGGAGGATTAGATCCCTCTGGCATGGGTACATAAGACTAGGCTTACCTTTTCCTCCCACACCATGATGTTTGCTTCCCCTTCATCCTCTAACCATTATTACCTGCATGGTCAATTTCAAAATTTATTAGTGATACATATTTAATCATTTATTTATCAAAGTGGAAGATGTAAGAGGTCCCTTGTCGCAGGGATGAACCCTCTCTAATACCATATGTAATAACCATCCATTTTACAAACCAAGTAAGTATATATTATGAGTTATCAGGACATTTGTTATTGAAAGAGAAAGGAAGAGAAAATAAATGCTCTTAGATCCTAAGAGGAGATTGTAAGCTTGTTTTGTATGTTCTGAAACTAAATAAATACTTTGTTGATGTATTTATACGTCTGTGTGTTTTTCTGTTCTAAGAATGAGTTTATGATTATGTTTTAAGTTTCAAAGATTTTTTTCTAGGAGTCACAGAGAAAAGTGTGCAAAGTGCCAACACAAGGTGTGCAGAGGCTGAACCTTATATGGGTTCAAGGCTCAGGACAAACAGTGCAAGGAGTGCACAGATGAACCTTCAAGTCCAAAATCTTAGGAGGGAAGCATAAGTGTGTGTTGGATTTCACTTCATAGAAGTGACCATCTCAGGAGAGATAGTGATGTGCAGAGTTCCAAGTGGGGTCTCAATGAGTGTAAATTTCTATGTTTAAGAACTGGTGGATGAGATCTACTTGTGAGGAGTCGAAATTACTCACAATTGTTCAATCAGAGTGGAGGAGCATGTTCGTTAAACCCTGATTCCTTTGAACTTCTTCAGTTCAGTGTTTTGGAATAGTTAGTTTTGTTGGGAGGTGTGGAGCCTCGAAGCTCCGAAGATCAAAGTTAATCTCATTAGTATATTCTTGTAAAAGAGTGAGTCATAGATCTCAGTGTTATTCAAAGATTCATCTCTCTGGGTATATTTGGTCATCATTGTTTGGAGTGGACGAACCCCAAATCCCAGAGTCCCGAAGTGAAAATCCATCGTAGATCGTGGAGGGAGGAAAATCCTTGCCAGTCATCATATCTGACCATTTTAAAAGAGGATAAAGTGGAAGGATAGGGTGAGAACCCACAATTGTTTATCAATCTCACTTTATGACAGGGTTTGAATGCTAAAGTCTATAGCATAAAGGAGCATTATGTTTGGAGTGAATTCTCCCAGATCTTCGAAGCCCCAGAGAAAACGTAGACTGTTGATCAAAGGAGAATGTGGATCATTGATTCTTGATCTCCTGGGGAGTTCGATGGTTTGGTTATTCAGGACAAGTCTATTATTGTGGTTGAAGCAAAGGAACTACAGAGCGTTGTATTCTCAGAGAGCCTAAGTGTGCCATTTCAGCTAATCCCTTGGTTCTATCCCACGGTCACATGCGATTATGTAATGGTAAAAGTGGCTAATGCCTGTGCTTTATTCCTAAAAAGAGAAGGGATTAGTTTTAAGCTCCCAACAGGTTCTAAAGGGGTCTGCAACAAAAATGAAAGGGATTGTGGGGCTCTGAAGGAAGATCCAGAGGCTGGGAGGCCACACGGTTTCATCACTGTACAAGGAATTTATACATGTCCTTATACTTTTAGTTATTTAATACTAGTTGATATGTATTAGACTTTATATGTATAAATAATAAAACTCAATTCACCGTATCATTATATTTCCACTAAGCATCAATATACATAACATAGAAAATACTAAAAATTCACCAAACTAAACATTCGACTTCGCACTTTCAATATATCATAAATTGTGAACACTAATGGAAAATTTTCAATATATAAGAGATTTATGAGAGAATCATTATTAAGTTTTGATTATCATAACCAAGGATTCATATTGGTCAAGTTATAAGTATGTATAATTTATATAAACTTCGTTTCAGTCAGGTGCGAAAAAAGGAATCCACGGTCCAATCTCTAATTCTGATTATATTACATTTAAAATTCAAGAACATGATTATATATAAATTTTGAAAGGCACAATTATATATATAAAAATTGGAAAGAATGAATTAGATATGTATTTCATGTAGTACACAGATTCAATCATTCGTTGAATATTTTCATTTAATCCCAATGTCATTCTACATACAAGCATTACAGATTTTTAGAAATTCATTGATCGATCCCGTGAAAGTCATTACAAAATTTAATTGAATAGTTTCAATAACTTAACATATAAGTAATTGTATGTACCATAACCAGAATGTAATTGGTTGTTGAGGAACCTCATTCAGAATCGTTCACAGTGTTCTTTTCCTTCGACTTTCTTTCAAAATGTTAAGCCCTAATATTGGCTCATTACCCCTTAATTGGGGCATATTAGATTAGTAATGTTATTTTATTTATGTCAGATTTAGGCCATTAGTTGTAATTATACCTCCTAGTCTCCTATATATACCAAAGAGACATTTTCATTTTGAATCATCTTGTACTTGAACATTTAAGTGGGGTAAAAGGAGGCTGCCCCCTCGAAGAGGCTTACTATCTGAAACTCTCTCTTTTTCAAGGCATTGAGTACATTTTCTGAGGATTTTCTATGCTATATTGATATTTGGTTCTTAACATATGGTATCAGAGCTCAAGGTCTTGGGGTTTCGCTGTTACATTTGAGACACCTTGGAATTTTCACTATAACTTTTTTTCTACAATGTTTCAGAAGGAAGAGCTTGGAGGATATTTAGTAAACAGATCAAGGTAAGTTGGGTTCAAAATTCATCTCCTGAGGCATTATACTTTCGGAGATACAGCCTATACAAGATAGGGTTCTGGAATCGTCCTGAACTGAGTCATTGTGGAATTTTCGCTATACAAACATTTATGTAACGTTTCAGACCCTAAGCTCTGGAGGATATTTATATAAATTAGTAAGGTATCTGTGGTAAAATTTTTAGCTTCTGGGTCATCATAAATTTGTATATACACCTGTGTAAGATAGGGTATCTGACTAGTCCTATTGACTAGTCTCAAGAAGATGTTCTAGGTAAAACAATCATAACTTATTCCTAGAGTATCAAAATTGTGTGGGACTAGTTTCATTGGCTTGTGAACAATCTGTATTATTTCTGGTGTGAGTTTCAGAATTTTATATCAATTATTTTGTGCGGGGCACACTATACAATTGAGATCTCCTGGAAAGGCCAAAAATCGGCAAGTTGTGGGGAAGTTACCATAAATTCCACTTGGCACATCCAATTTTGATCCGACCTATGGCATTGCAAAGAAGAAATATCAGAGAAATACATAAAGAAAAGTTTCATGCTCAGAAGGGCCGAAACTTGGGAGATACAACAGAAGAAATATTGTCTAGCAGAACCACCTCACAATCAAGGTTCAAAAGTGATACTTGGCCAACATGCCACCCAAAAAGGGAACTTCTACACCAAATAAGCCTCCAGAAAATCTTACTTGGACTCTTGATGAAGGTGAAGAAATGCGTAGGGACATAAATGAACTACAAAATAAGATGGATTCAATGGAAGCTATGTTGGATACTAAGATGGATTCAATGGAAGCTAAGTTGATGGATTCAATGGAAGCTATGTTGGATACTAAGATGGATTCAATGGAAGCTAAGTTGGATACTAAGATAGATGGTTTAAAAAGGGAGATCATGGAAGTATTGAAAAATTTCGTAACAGAGAAGACACCTGAAAGTGAAAATACATCCCATGAAATTCATGATGAGGACACAAGGAAGCTGAATCAAGAATGGAGAAACTCCAACTTTGGTTTGAAGACCAACCACGTTCCTAAGATTGATATGAAGAAGTTTTATGGAAAGGACCCAATCACATGGATACTTTAGATGGAGCAATTCTTTGATCTCCATAATGTGCCACATACACAAAAGGTACGAATTGCTTCTTTATATTTAGAACCTAATCAATTTGT
>JASDQU010028455.1:27752-53146 GCA_032191745.1 Picea mariana
AAGGTAAACCTCACTGTACATGTTTGTGTGATTGTGTGTGTGTGCACATTTAACATTTGTGTTTTGTCAATGATTTTAAATGCATTTTAATTACAACACAAAATCACTTGCTTTTGAATCAGTTTGAGTAATTAGACATTGAACATAGTAGATAAGTTCCATTTTCATTTCTGCAGATTGATATTTAGTTAACAAGAGTTGGATAGATGTGTGTGATTGTTAAATATGCAATTGTTATTATTTTGAATTTATGATTGTGTCTCTCTTAGTAGGTACAAGAATCATAAGACTTCATCTCTCACCTTCATGCTCCATGTAATGAAGTCTTTCAATCGTATTGATTGCCTCCTATATTGAAGAATATTTGATTGACATTGATAGGGTTATGATTGTTTTCTTTCTAAGAGTGGATAAAGTAGATTGTTGATCACTGTTTTGATTGCTACAGGAAACAAGCTCTTAAGTTCATGTCTCTAATTCATAAGCCTAGAATGAACAAACTTGTCACCTAAGAAAGAATCATTCGATTGATTGTTTTTCTTGAGAAGTTTTATTATCAGTTTTCTCTACTAAGTTTGAAGTCGTATGAAGCATTTAGATATCCTAAAACATAGTGTTAAATTGATGATTAGTTTAGTTGCTACAGATAACTAATTCAAGGTACATATTTCCACTTCATGATCTTGTAAATGGACAGGGCATTATCTGAGCAAAATCTTTTGAGTGCGTGATTGCAATTTTTGCTTTCTAATTTTTTTGAGTGGAGAATGTTATTTGAAAAATGTGAAAAAGAGTGTTATGTCATTAATTGTTTCTTGATTGAGATATACTCATCAGACATAGGAACCTATCTATTATCGGCACATATATTACATCAACTCTACTGATTACAAATTTCGGTTGATAATTTATGTTTGGTAATATATTATGCAAATAATTGCACCAACATTTTGGCGTCATTGTTGTGGAGTTGTAAACGGTAATAGGTAGTATTTGAATCAGATTGCTTTAATGGTTTTGAATTGGTTTTATGGATGACATAAGGGCGGAGAGAAGACGGTAAGACGTGCAGGAAGATCCCACACATCCACTTTGGTGGGGTTGCTCCAAATTTAGGTTGTCCTCTCTTCTTTTAATGCAAGTGTTTTTTTCATTCTTTTATGCAAATTTAGTTTTATTTATGATGAGCTAACTTGTGTGAACCGATAACCTGGTGGCAGCAGGGTCCCAGTAATGCAAGGAGTTCAAGTTTGGTGTGTTTTATTTTTGAAAATAGTTTTAATTTCTTAGTTTTAATATTCAAACCTTTGATGATAAATCATTTTTGGGGTGTTGTAATAACCCTCGAGTACTAAGTTGTGTTGCGAGATAGGGATCATCAACCAGCTAGATTAATTCAAGGATGATCAAGAACTTGAAGAATGTACCACCAAGAGCTTTCTCACATTCTAGCAGTAGCTGGAATATCCACCTCTCAGGAATATCATATCTTGACAGCAGTCAAGAATTTAGTTGTCTCTCCACAAGAATATTTAGAAGTCCCATCGGATTACTCATGTCAATTTGTTGAGGAGAATAAATAATCATGAATAGAATTCAATGGAGAAAAACCAATGGATACTGAGATTGAGTAGTCCTTAGCATGCCTCTCAGCAGATACTATATGTACTCCAAAGACCAATCATCTTGAAGAGGATAATTTGCATATCATGGTAGAGGAAGACATTCAGTGTGACCTAAACAAAGAAGAGAAACAAGAATATAGTGATCCTATTGAAATATGGTTTCAATTAGTTATTAGGTCACACCACTCTTTTATTTTTATTTTTCATTATTGTTTAATCTCAGCATCAAAGCGGTTGGTCCTTCATACTCTGGTATGCATTAAAATTTATCTTTTAAACCCGAGTATGGATATATTTCTAGCCCTGTTACGCACATGGCTTCACTGGAAGTATTCCTATACTTGAAGGACATTTTCTTTTGTTCAAATAGAGTAGGATAGGTAAATAAATAAATAAATGATGCACATAAGTACAATGCAACCTATCTTTCATACTTTTCATAAATGGGAATGTCAAAAGCTAATAAAGCAATCAGTTTAAGATCTTTTGTTCCTATAGTAGATTTCTTTTTAAAAGTTATGATGATTTTGTTTGGAATCTTATGAGAAGGGAATCTCTTCATCCTGCGAATGCACACATAATAATGGAAGGGTTTCAAAAGCGGAGAAGGCATCCTTGTCAATGGAAGATAACACTTAAGAGAGTGCTTCGTGACCTATTTCTTCAAAATTCTTCTTTTTCCTTAAAGTTGTTAAAAATTATGCATTCATGCTTTATATTTACCTATCTATTTTAAGACCGCTATTTCACAAGGATGATCGATTAAGTGATCTTTTAATATCAATTGAAACTAAATGTTAAGTCCAAACTATTTTATTCAAAGCTAATAATTCAACTTTTGACATTTTCCCTAAATTTTATGTTTTTAAGCATGAATAAAAATCTAGTTTTAATTAGTTCTATTGGTTTGTTTTTAGCATGTGTTCACAACTCTTTGAGCATCCCTTTTTATCATATCACATTGTTTGCATGAAGCCATGCAAAACCTTAGGCATGGGGGAGTGGTTGCTGAAACCTTCATATTCTTTTGCAACTTTTGTCGGTGAGGCCAAATCAACATGTTCAATGCTGGGATTTGATAGTCATTTCCAGAATTTCGGTACCATTCTATTTTGGTACTGGAGAATTGTGTTCATCCGGTACTACGAACAATGTTTGCCTCTCCATTTATCTGGTACCAAAGGAGAAAGTCTGCATTCATCCAGTACTGAACAACATTCCTCTGCTCATCTGGTACTATGCTCATCCGGTACTGATGGTCGCTTGTGTGCTCATCCGATACCAAAGGAGGAGGTCTGTTCTATTCCGGTATTGAACCACAACTCTGCATTATTTCAGTATTGAAGCATAAACCTGTGTCCATCCGGTACTTAGGTGATCTGATACTGGTAATAAGGTGTTGGTAGCTCTAATCATATATTAAAGTTTTGTTGCTCGATTTAAGTACTAGAACATATAAATTCAACATTTTTCGTTTTACTAAAGGAATTAGACTAATTATGCAGTACACATATGGTTACTCTCAATTATTGCACGCTCCCTACCATGAACTTTTACAATCCCTCGTATACATATCCTCTTATATTATCACTGAATTTCTTGGTGAAGTGGTTGTCCTCATGAATGAGCACAAATTATCCATCATGTCACTCTGTTTATGCCTCTTGCTCTATTCTGGTACTGCTTTATTCTGGTACTGTCCTATTCTGGTACTATCTATTACGGTAATGCAAAAACATGTTTTGATACCAATTACTTATCTGGTACTAATGCCAAAGTGATATGATCTTTTTCATGTGCTTAACATTGTTTTCACTTTAGGTAATTGGAGGTATGGGCTAATTTCTTCATGTTCTTTCTATCAAGGATCATTTGAGTCTTATGTTGAATTATTTTTACTCTCATGTGCATCTTCCTCCTGCATTTCTACACTCAACCCTAAATGAATCATCCTTTCTCTCCCTTTAAGAAGATATTTTCACAGTTAGCTCTATATGATAATGGGTGCACTTGTCTTATTACCTCATCATTTTGAAGAAGCGATTGCTAATTGAATTATCCATTGAAAAGTGGTAACACCATTAGGTCAAATACCAACCTAGTTGATTCAAACAAGTTTTTATCTAAGTTTATATTTACAAGTTGTTCTTGGGAAGTATTGATGAAAACCTCATGTGGTGGACCGCCCTTGCAAAACCGCAATGAACTTTCATGAGAACCCTAATAGGATTAACTAGAGGGACCTCTTGGTCATTATTTGATATGTTCCATTATCCATTGAATAGCTAAGATTTAAGTTGAATGTGGATGATGTCACCCTTGGGATAATTGCAAACAATTAATTATGTGCCTAATAACTCTAAAACACTCTCGTACCACCTTCCTTCCTTATACTCTAAAATTGTCAATGAGCAGTATACATAATTCTAAATCTTTTGAGTAATATAATAAAAAGGAAGTATCAATAAGTACAAGTAAACCCATCAGGGTACTGAGTAGGCCTACTGGCAGCGGGGCCATGCTTGTATGGTACTAAGGTAAACCCGTCGGGGTACTGAATAGGCCTTCTGGAAGCAGGGCTATGCCAGGTAAAGGGAGTTGAAAAACATAAAGTGCCACACCTAAAACTAAACAAAAACCCTTGGGTCTCATTCTGAAGAAATCACTATCAAATCAAGGCTAGGAGATGACCTTTATATCTCTCAGATGATGTTATTAAGAACCTTCAAGTATCTACTTTAGAGTTCTATCTTTAAAATAAATAGGTTTGCATGAGAAGTGGGACCCTTAGCATGTGTAATTCACCTTACCTAAGCAATAAGAGCCTCATCTCTAAAAACTTGGATAAGAAACAAGTTAATCATCTTGGGATGTATTCCTTTATGTGTTCCTCTCTTCAAATGAGATCTAAAACTATGCTATATCACTTTTATTTTCAAAGGTAATCTAGACAGGGAGGCCTATTAAGTCAACGTCATTTTGAAAACTCTTGGCCACTATCCTATAATCATATTAGAGCCACATCCAACCCTTTCTCCTAACTATGATCCACAACAAATTGGATAAGACTTAACATCAAATCACTAACATATCTAATATATTACTCATGGCTCCACTTTTCCGTCATAACTACTTTTCCATGGGTAAGAAGTGTGAAGCATAGGCCAAGAAGTTTATATTGTATAACACGAACCTAGAAGCTGAATAAGGGAATGCCACAAATGCTTGATCAAGTGAGGAGTACCATCAACTTTGAAAATTTTGAAGATCATTGTTGCATGAGGACATGCAATGACTTAAGCATGGGGGAATGTCGAGTCTCAGTTTTGACACTTCTAATGCCCTATATTACCCTCTATGTGAGCCTATTTTACCCATGCCATGTGTATCTAATTGACAGCTTCCTCTATAAATACACTTGATGAGCTTGTTCATGTGCATAAGAGGTAACTTATGATTAAGGAATGTTTTGTTTAATTTTATTGAGTTAATTTGATTAAAATGGTTGATTTTGTATGATCCTAATCACTTTGACTCTTAAGAAGCATGATACAGTACCTAGTCTATTCCGGTACCAAGGCTCCACCTATTCCGGTACCAGCCTGTGCTAATATGGTACTAGACATAATTCAAAATTTTTGAATGTTTCTAGAAGAAAATCGGGCTCATGGGTTTTGTCCAGAGCGATGTTTTCATGTGGAAATGTGAGTCATAATTCACAAAATTCACACGTGTGGACCTCCATCTCAGGGGGAATGATTCAGCCAAAATTAGCAAAAAACTCAAACTACCAACTTGCACCTTGATTTTCGTGCATATGGTATCAGATCTATAAATTCTAATACAAGGGTTTTGTCCAGAATATGACAAATTGAGTAAATTGCAGGCCGTGTTTCAAAATTAGAATTTGTTTGGGAGATATGGGTGGGGGACTAACTCGAATCTGCCCAAATTGTTAAAAAACACAGATTTTTGGGATTTATCCTAAAATTGTAAAAATTGTTTTCTTAGCTTGGGGGATTCGGTTTCATCCATTCCTCCATGAATTTTATGTATAAATAAGTCCTCATGGGTCTGAGTAGGGAGGATTTACTATGATGTAATATTGGTTCTTGGAGAATGATACACATTGTGATGTTGAATGAGATGTTGAACTGTTGATTCAATCAATCAATTGAAGGAATGCAATTGTCATTTTGTGCAATTCATGGGAATGAGTAAAGTGATTTAGTCTGCAATCTATTTAGAGGTACCTTGTTGGTTTGGCAAGGGCCCTCTGCCCCAACCAAGGTAAACCTCACTGTACATGTTTATGTGATTGTGTGAGTGTGCACTGTTATTGCACAGTTTGTAGCTAGGTCAAAAGGCTAAAGGATAGAGACCAAACTGGCACAACAGGAACCTTCCCCACCCAATGTCACCTCAATGGAGAGGTTATTTCTATTTAGGGAGGTTAACCCAAGGGAGACATCCCCGGTAACCTGGGGTTTTGAAGAGGCTGAAGTATAAAGGTGAAGGCAAAACTTTCTCCTCACAGGTTACCACCAAGGTCAAAAAGTCTGGCTAATTAGCCTATAAATGAAGTGTATGCCCAAATGAGAACACCTGCCCAGAACAAGACAATAACAAAAGAATATATGCAGGATATGATTCAGTGGGTTAGTACTTCATGTAATTATCTGACATCAATATGTAAGCAATGTAAAACAACAACTATAAATGAGATCAACGTTTTATCAATATAGCAATGGAAAAGTATCAATTCATCAATAACTATTGAGATGATGTAGCTAACAATGTATTTAATCAATCATTTACTCAATAAACACTTTCAACCATCATCTAATTGCTTACTATCAAAATTTGTTGCGTCAAGATGCAATAACCAAGTGTGACGTCAGCCTAGTTAGGGTTAGCTAGTTAGTTAGGGTTTCAAAATTTAAATTTTTGAGAGTTGGTTTGAGCACTATCACTTCAACGTTGTGTGTCTAAAATAAGTGCCTAAGGGTGGATGGAGTCAATTAAGGAGATGATGCAAAGTTGAAGGGATGAAGGCTAAGGACAAGAGGGAAGGGTTCTAGAGTGCTACAATGGCAGGGCCCTAAAATCAAAACCCTAGGGGAAAGAGGCTCACTCCATTGTTGCTTAAGCAAGGCCTCATTCTCTTTCCTCCTTCCTTAGGTCAAACTTGGAAAACGGCTAGCATAAAAGATAAGTTAAAACAAGAGGAATGAGGTGAGGGAAAGCATTGCAATGGAAAGGCTTTATCACCAAAACCCTAGAGGATGGATGGCCCTAGGTGTAGGTACCCTAGGCCTAGGATGTCACCTCCTTCTTAACCTTTAAAAATCAAAGCTAGCTTAAGGGAAGAAGTGAGAAGAGTGTAGCAAAGGCTAGTATCTCTCTTCCTTCTTCAATGGTTGAATATTTCTCTCTAAGGGGACATGAAACAAGGACCTACTTGTGTGCTTGTCACCTAGGGTTTTAAAATCAACAAATTTATAAGCAAATGCAAGAATATAAACCTACAACCATTCAATTAAGAAGTTTTACAAGAGAAACACTTACATATCATGATGAAAAGCATATGCAAACCCTAGTTGTAAACCTTCCTTCAAGAGAAATGCCAAACATGCCAAGAAAATCCTTCCTTCAACAAGTGCACCTCACTTTAAAAGACCAAATACCCAAGTAGGGCGAAAAAACCAGACCTCACAAGAGAGTGAGTTGTGTGTTTATTTTGAAATGAGGGAAAAACATCCTCAATATATAGTGTATCATGACCTTTAATTAAAATTAGGTCATTGAAAATAGCCGACAAGGCTACAAACCAAAATCATACTGTTTTTACATTAACTGCTAAGTAAAAGACATAAATGAGCAAAAGGTGAGATGTCAAGCCCCTTTGAGGGAGACGTTAGGCCCTTTTGGGGCTAGTCCAGCATCCAGAAGTCAAACGTTAGCCATTCCTGGGCTCCTCCATGTTTCCACACGTGCCAATTGTCCTGTGAAACTGCTACACGCTGAAGGTGATGTCAAGGCCTCTTGGGTGACATCCTGGTCATCAAAAGGAAATGTTCCATCTGAGAAGGGTCAACCCCCCTGGGCTGGGCTCAGCCAAAGTGTCTTGGATGAAACATCCTTCTTCTTCTCATGTGCAAGAGCTCAACCAATCACTGTCCTATCTCTGCCCCTGATGGGGTCCCAACAACCATCTGATGCGCTCTTCAGCCCCATGGAGGTCCGAGCTAATCATATCCCCATGTGTACCGGTCCAACTGGTACCTGTCCGCCGGGCATGGTCCTCCACATCAAAAACTTCTCCCTCCATGGGCTCATTAGTCACAGGGATCACAACAATGTCAATCAAATTTCATCATTAACTTTATCAAATACATGCATAAAACCCCTGATCTATCAATCAATAGCTCAAATAAATTACAATGACCTACAATACAAAGACGAAGAAAAAGACAAAATACCCTATTGGGCCAGTATCCATAAGAAAAGGATAGTCTCCAGAGGGTATCATCCAAGCCATGTAAAATGAGGTGATGTGGTCAAGGGATTTCCAGACATACAAGTAGAGTGAAAGACAGGGATGCATGATATTACCTGTGGATGCCTTTGTAGAAGGCGAGTTGTACCCGTCATGGATTCAATTCTTTCCAAACCCTTTATTTCCTTTATTCTTTCTTTTATTTATTTCAAGGTCTAACTAGAGGACACTGCCTTGGCATGGTGACCAGAGCTAACAGTGTTACCCACAAGTACTTTCACAGAGATGAAAAGGCTGGCTTGTGATGAGACCCCCTTTCCCTTGGCCATGCAACCAAAGGTCACTGCCCTGGCATGGTAACCAGATAATGGTGATGTCATACTGCTAGGTACCCAGGAACATAATAGGTTGGCTCGTGATGAGACCCCCTATCCTCTTGGCTAGGTCTTGTTTTGTTATTTTTCTTCGGGTCCCTCTTATTTCTTACTGAGAGGCTTTTTATTGCCTTCTCGGGGATCCCTGGGTGAGGCATCTCTAGGTTNAAAAGGTATAGGCAAAAAGGTGCATAGCGTGGTCCTAACACCACATGTGCCAGTCGTCCTGTCAAACTGCCACACACTGAAGGTGATGTCAAGGCCTTCTGGGTGATGTCCTGGTCATCAAAGGGAAATGCTCCATCTGAGAAGGGTCAACCCCCCTAGGCTAGGCTCAACCAAAGTGTCTTGGATGGAGCTTCCTTCTTCTTCTCATGTGCAAGAGCTCAACCAATCACTATCCTATATCTTCCCTTGATGGGGTCCCAACAACCATATGATGGGATCTTAATCCCCATGGAGGTCCAAGCTAATCATCTCCCCATGTGTACCGATCCAACTGGTACCTGTCTGTCGGGCATGGTCCTGCACATCAAAAACTTCGCCCTCCATGGGCTCATTAGTCACAGGGATCATAGCAATGTCAATCATGTTTCATCATTAATTTTATCAAATACATGCATAAAACCCCTGATATATCAATCAATAGCTCAAAGACATTACAATGACTTACAATACAAAGCTGAAGAAAAAGACAAAATACCCTATTGGGCTAGTATCCATAAGAAAAGGATAGTCTCTAGAGGGTATCATCCAAGCCATGTAAAATGAGGTGATGTGGTTAAGGGATGTCTAGACATATGGGTAGAGTGAAAGGCAGGGATGCATGATATTACCTGTGGGTGCCTTTATAGAAGGCGAGCTGTACCCATCATGGATGAAATTATTTCCAAGCCCTTTATTATCTTTATTCTTTCTTTTCTTTATTTCAAGGTCTAACTAGAGGACACTGACTTGGCATGGTGACCAGAGCTGACAGTGTTACCCACAAGTACTTTCACAGAGATGATAAAGCTGGCTCGTGATGAGACCCCCTTTCCCTTGGCCATGCAACCAAAGGTCACTGACCTGGCGTGGTAACCATATAATGTGATTTCATACTGCTAGGTACCCATGAACATAATAGGATAGCTCATGAGGAGACCCCCTATCCTCTTGGCTAGGTCTTGTTTTGTTATTTTTCTTTGGGTCCCTCTTATTTCTTGCTGAGAGGTTTTTTGTTGCCTTCTTAGGTATCCCTTAGCGAGGCATCTCTAGGTTTCATTTTTTATGTCTTTTATCTTCTACCAGCTTCTTTTACCTTCTTGGCCTTTAGCCCCTTCTTCCCACGAGATAAGGTGCAACCCCACAAACAGATCATCCTAATGCTTGGACTAGGGGAATGGGGTAGATGAGTGGGAGATAAGATGTAAAAGTGATGATATGATGGGAGCGGACGATGGCTCTTCAAAATCCCCCCCGGTGGAAAACCAAAACCTATGGGTACAAGCTTGCTAGGAAACCCTGTCAGTCCCCAAACCATGGTCAAGTGGGTCAATGTAAGATCCAAGCAGTCGTCAGAAACAAAAGGAATAAGATGCATATATCTAAAGGTTATAATGATAAAAAATGACACATACCATGATACCTGGACCAATTACCTCATGGAGCAAGAGTCTTCTCTGATACAAGTCCAAGCCGAAGTTGATGGATGCTACTTTTTCTTGACAAGACAAGTCTGGTGAAGGAGAAGAAATATGGGCCCTCCAGGGCCATGCTCAGGTCAATCCTTTTCTTGGTACTTCATGTCTAGGACTTGTGGGCCTTGAGACATGATCTCCTAGTTATCCCTAGAAATCGAGGATAACATGCACATTTAAGAGTTGTGTTTTGTCAATGATTTTAAATGCATTTTAATTACATCACAAAATCTCTTGCTTTTGAATCAATTTGAGTAATTAGATATTAAACATAGTAGATAAGTTCCATTTTCATTTCTGCAGATTGATATTTAGTTAACAAGAGTTGGATAGATGTGTGTGATTGTTAAATATGCAATTGTTATTATTTTGAATTTATGATTTTGTCTCTCTTAGTAGGTACAGGAATCATAAGACTTCATCTCTCACCCTCATGCTCCATGTAATGAAGTCTTTCAATCATATTGATAGCCTCATGTATTGAAGAAGATTTGATTGGCATTGATAGGGTTATGATTGTTTTCTTTCTAAGAGTGGATAAAGTAGATTGTTGATCACTGTTTTGATTGCTACAAAAAACAAGATATTAAGTTCATGTCTCTAATTCATAAGACTGGACTGAACAAACTTGTCACCTAAGAAATAATCATTTGATTGATTTTTTTTCTTGAGAAGTTTTATTATCAGTTTTCTCTGCTAAGTTTGAAGTTGTGTGAAGCATTTAGATATCCTAAAATAGAGTGTTAAATTGTTGATTAGTTTAGTTGCTACAGATAACTAGTTCAAAGTCCATATTTCCACTTCATGAGCTTGTAAATGGACAAGGCATTATCTGAGAAAAATCTTTTGAGTGCATAATTGCAAGTTTTGCTTTCTAATTTTTTTGAGTGGAGAATGTTATTTGAAAAATGTGAAAAGAGTGTTATGTCATTAATTGTTTCTTTATTGAGCTATACTCATTATACATAGGAACCTATCTGTTATCGGCACATATAGTGCATCAACTATACTGATTACGAATCCTGGTTGATAATTTATATTTGGTAATATATTATGCAAATAATTGCACCAACACACAATTTTTCCCACTAACTGGATGGGGTAAGAAGGGATAATATCATGCGGTCCAAAAAAACAACCATGACATGCCGTAAGGAATGTAGGATAGGGAGCTAACTCATGTGAGCTAATATCTCACTAACATGACAATGAAATGACACACGTTAAAGATCCTTCATTCACCATGGTGCGAAAAATATATTTTGAAATTGACTTCATGGTATAAACCACTACAATATGAAAAGAAACATGATATGGAGGGTGAGGATTGACATTAGAAGTGTCAAACATGATGAATAGTGAGTTAGATGACTCAGAAGCCACTAAAGCATATAATAATGCATTTCGTTGTGATGGGAAACTCTAGAGAACTTCCAGAGTGGACAAAGCACATGGTGTTTGTGGTATATCTTCAACAATAGAATAATTTTTAGCCGCTCTAGTGTTTTGATTGTGCAATGATCATTTCTACACAACTTTCAGTATGTGAGGAATTGTTTTAGTCATGGGTTTCTCTATATGGAGATAGTTTTATGGTTCATGTGACTCTTTATCCTTCTTTGTAGACTGTAACACCCTGGGTTTTTGATCCCCATATTAAATAATGTATTTGTTAATTGGTGAGAGGCTAGAGTGCCCAAACAATTAAAATAATCCAGCATGCCTAAGAAATGTAATTTTTTGATCATTATTAATAATAAATACATAATTGGCTTATAAACAGACACAAACTAGAGTTATAGAGGGATATGATTCCACACGAGAGGGGGCTTGATGGGCTAAGCATTTATTTTATATTTATAAATCACCCATTTTATCTAATGGACAAAATTAATTACGTGATATTATTGGGGGAAGGCCAATGGGTTGTTGATCCCCATGAATTAGATAAACTCGTCCCTGGTCTGTTGGGGGGTTTGTCATGTTCGTTGATTCTCTCATTCGTTGGTTCAATCATTCTCTCTCTCACTCTCGTTCTATTTCTCAACCTGTTGTTGGTCGCTCTACCTATTCATGCATTCTTTCACACACTTGTTCACTATTCACATCTCTCTTGGAGACGTCACTCCATTCATTCTCTCACTGCACTCATCTTCCTCATTCACATTTGGCTTGAGAAGGGGAAACAAATTGATGAATAACAACCATTGTTTTGTTGGTTGTAGAGACTACTGGTGTAAACCAACCATGAATCAAGACCTGGATGTCTAAGATGCGTGGTCTATGTCCATCTTTGCTCATAGCTGCGAGTGATGAGATTCCCAACATGGAGATTATAGACTAGCTACACTGGAGCCCTGGAAGGAGAAGGACTTCCTGAGGGACTATGTGGCAGAGAATGGTGTGGGGTCCATTCTCTTGGGTTGTGCAGGCTCGGTAGAAGAGAGTTGGGTACTTGGATTATTGCGGGTGTTGGGAAGCCCGTGAAATCTTAATTTCTCATTGGTTTAGGAAGATGAGTAACACTCTGGAACCAACCTTATGGATTCATAGCCCTGGCTTGGGGGTGACATTACTACTGAGACTTGGAACAACATTTTCTACAGTTGGGTGGAACGTCCTTGGTCTGCAACCATTCGATGGTTTTCTTTTATAAAAGATAAGTGATATATGTCATAGTATTATTTAACTGTGTATTATTTATTCAGTTGTGTATTTATTTATCGTTGAATTCAATGTATTTAGAGTATGCATGCTTGTTGATTATGGTTGTGCATGTCGTATGCTTCATTGTTTGAGCATCCTTTCATGAATCCTTGCTATCTAAGTTTTGAGCAGGGTTCGAATTATTCCAGAGAAGGGACTTGTGGTTATCATGCTTGACCCATCCTATGAGTGGTTAAGTACATTAAACAAACTATGGTTTGAAAATTAAGATTCAAATTCATCATATAGACATTTGATGTCTCATATTCTTGTGTCGGGGTACCCTAAATTTCTCCAAATGCATCAGGTGTCAAGGAAGCACCTTGTGTTATATTCTG
This sequence comes from Picea mariana, assembly GCA_032191745.1. Taxonomy (NCBI): domain Eukaryota; kingdom Viridiplantae; phylum Streptophyta; class Pinopsida; order Pinales; family Pinaceae; genus Picea; species Picea mariana. The sequence goes on from JASDQU010028455.1 coordinate 40,974, forward strand.
ACCTTATGGAGATGGTCTAGTCAACATATCAAGTTGTTTTTGCGTTAACAAGTTTCGATCTTCATTGATTTTGGGGCATATATGAGTTAGGTGATCTCCTTTGCAAAGATTACAAGGGAATTTTACCTTCTTCATTTTGTTCTTTTCCACCCTAGAATTATTACCATCCTTTTTATCGTTCCCCCTTCCACCTTTATTTCCATTGCGTTTATTTTTCCCTTCAGGTTGTTGATGACCCTTTGGAGTCATCGACTACACACTGTGTACATCCAAGGACTAGGCAGTGGGGGTGGTCAAACCAAGGGTATGACTGACCACAATTTGTTGAATAGACAACTATTGCATCTGATTAGAAATCAGATTTATAGCTTTGTTCTGCAATGAACCAACAATACCATGGGCATGTGGTCTGGATTTTAGTTTCGTCAAGTCAAGAGTTGATTGTGGTGATTTTGGAATTATCTCATAGAGCATGCCTCAATGAGAGTAAATTAGTTCTAAATGTTGTGCTCTAAATATATCTTGTTCCTATGTAAATAGTCCTAAAGTCATGACATCCTTATAAATATAAGGAATTAATGACTTCAAGAACCATTCCAAAAGAAATTCAGGAGGGACCATGGCCTTAATAAAATTCTTCCATCTTCTGCGTTCCCAAATGTGATCGAAAATGTGAGTGGATTTATCTTGTTCAAAATTAGCCAAAATTTTTGTGCCATCATCATACTAGACAAGGAGTTTGAAATGATCGAGAAAGACCATGGCCAAATCACCAAATTTTCTGAACTTTGACTTGTCTAACTCTATATTCCATTTAGAAGTGCCCCAAGTGAGGGTGTGTTGGAATAATCATAACTGAATGGAGTCTTATCCAACAAATTACAAGAGCACCATAAATGAAATGTCATTATATGATCTCCTGGTAAGAGTTATTCTTCACAACTCTTAGCTTCAAATTTTGGTATATCTGAAGGAATTTTTGTAGGGAACGAAGGCCATCTAGAGTTATGATGAATCCGATAGTTCATTAACATTTACAAATATGGAAATTGAAGAGTTTTCATAATGGGTAGCTTAGGCTTCAAGATCAAGAAAGAAAGCACAAGATTAAAAAATATTGATTGATTAATGTCCTGAAAAGAAGGCCCCGGATTGAAAATGGCACTTGATTTCTAGGAAGGGCTCACAAACTGACCCAGATTTTGATAAAAAGAAGGATTTTAAAAAATAGTTAAATGAAAACCTCTACTCGTCTGCTCTCCGATAGATGAAAAGGGACTAGAAATCGATGACATCTCTTGCAAAGGAAAAAAACTGTAACATGAGATTCCACTGAGGCCAGAAAGGGTTACCCCATGTCATCATAACATATGAGGAGAGTGGTGCATTCTAGGAATCACCATAGATAGAGAACGAAATGGAACCGATCAAAACATTGGATTAAAATTCACCACTCCCACGACCATAATTTCTAGGCCTTGTCATAGGCCTGGACGATTGGAAGAAACCATCTCCAAGTGAAGGATTTTTTCTAGAGTTGTGCCTCCAAACATAAAGTAAATATTTCCAAGGATCTATCTAACTCCACGAAAAAGGAAAATATTGTAGAGGAGCTGAAAAACTCCCCGATCCCAAGCTAGAATCTTGAATAAATGGTTGGGATGGGATTGGAATAGAACTTCCACCGATTGATAAAAGACAATGGTTGTTGAGTACTAGGCACCATAGAAATGGGTCCATTTGGAAATGAAACTGAACCACTAATAAAAGGAGATGTTGCTAATTGAACGATGCTTGTCGTCTGGGTTGAGGGAAAAGGAGGTGTTGTGGATGCTCCTCCTACCATTGAAAGAGGAGTATGTGGACTCCCAGTCTCAAGAAATTTAATATTATCTCACATAATATATCATTGGATCAAAAAATGTTGAGTGTTTTCAACCTCAAAATTTGTTACTTGCATGACAAGTGGATCGTTAGGTCCAGTTAATGAAGGATTTCAAGGTTTAACAAATCCTTCATCTTTGAGATCAGAAATTCATGTTACCTCTAGTGTACAAGTGAATTCTCCTAAAGGAACATGCTTAGGAATAACTTCTCTAGAGTTAGTAGACTTAAAAGAACTGACAAGGTCAACCTTCATCATTGTTGCGATGACGACGACTCCACCCTTTTTGGAGAAATTCCTTCAAAACTTCGAGAATGACGAAGCGGTTGGTATTCCACTTTGAATAAATAATTCAAGGTGGTTCCCAATAGACTGACTAAAGGGAAGAATAAAAACACAAAGCACTCAAATAAAATCCTAAAAAGGGATAAAAACCAATAAGACTACCTTCTTGAATGCGTTCGACCCCAGGGATATGAGGCCTGGTCATCAAAAGCAGTTACAAAATACAACAAGTGGCTAGGAGAAGCAATTATCTTGGCCTCCAGCTAACATCCTTTCCTATATCAAGTGTCAAGGATTCGTGATGACACCCACTAGGGGTACTGATAGTGTGATGCATAGTTTGTCTCAGGTACCACGATACACCCCTCGTAATCACCTCGTGTGTTAACTTAATGACAACCCACTAAATTCACCAACTCACATTTAACCTCCAGGGGGTATAATTGACAATCAGGATGGAGCGTACGGGAAGGATAACTGAGCCGAAATTTATTCCAGATGATTTTCTACAAAAGGGTAAGTGTCACTTCAAAAAATATCAAACTAGGCCAAAATATTCAAGAGGAATATGAACGAAAGGGATAATTTCACTTAAGAAAATATCAAACTAAGTACGAATCTTCCAGAGGACTATCCTCGAGAGGGTCAGTATCACTTTAGGAAAATTTCAAACTATGTTCAAAATTTGCAGAGGATTGATGCCATATGAGTTAATATCACTTCAAGAAAACTTTAACCAGGTTGAAAATTCATAGAGAACTAACACCAGATGATTGAATTTCACTTCAGGAAATAACCGCCAAACACACTCAATCCATTATGCTTGGTCATGTTTTAGAGGGGTTATATCCTCTACTCTTCTTTGTGTGACCTCATGTTTATCTCATGTGTGAGAGGAGGATCCCAAATCTACCTATACGAAAATTGGATTTCCACTCCCTATAACATAAGCATATGTTTCTTTTCATGGTCTTGGAGAGTTACATCTCCAACCTAATCCAAGGCCCTAGTCTGAACTAGTTAGTGGACCCTAGAAAGAAAAAGTCTAATGATCTTTAGATTAAGAATTAATTAACTCAGGGGAAGGAGGATGAAACTCATGATGATTGCATGAATCAAGAAGAAAAATATTTAATAACAATGTTCTTAGTAAAAAAAACTTGTCCTTCAAATGAAAAAGGTGCAATACACTTCCTTTACGGTCTTTTCAAAATGAAACAAGATATATTTTTGTTTGTATGCAAGATCTAAGATTACTTTGCAATGCAAGCCTAAAAATTATTTTTCTTTTGAATGTCAATGAAAATATATTATCACTCTAGGCTAAATGAAAAATAGAGTATAAAGGAACTTTGCAAAAAATATTTCTTTCTTTTTGTAAAGAGGCTACTCAAACCAAAAAAAACAACTTTTCCAAAACAAGAAAAATGCATAAAAGAACCAAGTTCTAGAAAATGATTTATTTTTCTCGAAAAACCCAAGAGGCAAGGGAAAAAGAAAAGAAACAAACAACAACTATGATAATTTTTCTTTTTTGTTACTAAAAGGAAACAAAATGCAACAATAACACAATTTTGTTTTTTTTTTTTATGAAAAAAGGAAAGAAGGAAAAGAGGAAGAAAGAAGACAATCTAGGGTTACTGAAATACAACAAATCATTGGAAGTATAATCCAACCACGCAAAGACTAACCTTTCAACCCACCTAAAAAGATTATATAGAAAAACATTAATGAATCAAAGAGAAAGAATGTTTTGATAAAATTTCCAGGTTTATAGAGGCTTCATATAACATTCAAAGGAAAAAAACAACCAGAGAAGGTTCAAGAAATACGGAAAAACCAACCTATAACTTCCAAAAACCAAAACAATTCCCCTAAAATAATTTTTTAAAAGTGTACAAGACTGTGTACACGATGAATAGCATAGATATGCGACTATAACTGAAGTGAAAAACATATATACATGATTCATACACAAGCAAAATCATGTATACCTTGGAAAAAAATCAAAAAAGAGAAATTGCAACTATCCAGGAAGGTTATAGAAATTGGAAATGACTTCTAAGGTATTAAATTGTTGACAACAAGCATAGAAAACAAGAAAAACAAGAAATATCAATATTCCTTAAACCGACCCAAACTAGGAAAAAAATCTCCCTAGTATGGTTGCCAATTATGTTATGGGATTTTAATCCTATGAGCTTGGGACTATGTCACAACAGATATTAACCGTATCTAAAAGAATGAACCCACCCTCCAACATACAAATGAATAAATAAATAACTACTTGGAAGAGAGAAATAAGGATCTTGTACCTTGTATCCAAACATTTGATGTATATCCTCGCTCTCGACCTTTGACATGATCCATACCTTTGCCTCTATAAATTTGTAGAAGGAAACAAATAGATACTACAACAAGGTAGTTATGAAATCAAGATGTAAATGAAAAATGTGAATTTATATGTGTAGAAAAAAATCAACATATGAAAATGAATCAAACACAATTACACATAAATTGGAGGGAAATATAACTATGTTATTAATCAACATGAGATAGGTGAGTTACAACCTGATTCTAATTGATTGCACTACCTCAAAACCAACCGCATGAGCTCCTCCACCAAAACCTTCAAGCATCGACTCAAAAATGGATTACTTCCTCACATGTCCCAAAAGGGATAGGAACACACCCAACGATCATATGGGAGAGAGGAAGGGATACTCAAAAATAAATTTCTAGATCAAGGGATGCTACTTAGATACTCAAATAATAGGGAATCTTGCAAATGTACAACATTTTCTTACACCAAGGTTGTTTCTCCTCATCTACACCCCCATAAGTGCTTATATACCATCCTAAAGAGGTTGATATGGTTACATTTCATTGTGTATGGGAAATTTCGGGTTAAGGACCTGGAAAACCAGTAAACCCCACCCAAAAGTATGAAATATTTTATTTTTTCACAAAATTAGGGGTGTATGTGATTTGCACACTAGAAAATAATGTATGTACGCAAGTTTCACTTGTGCGAATAGCGTACGTCAACAAAAGTAGATATTTTTAGATGATTTTAATGTAGGAGATTGGAATTTAGATTTGTAAGCTTAGGAATGGACTAAGACATATCACAAATGCAGTATAGAGTGGAAATTTGTGCTATAAATCCATCGATGTCGAACTTGTAAAGTTCTCTGGATAAATACTAGAGGTGATTTTATTAAGTTTCCTGATAGAGACCGATGATGGTTAGTTTAAGTCTTTTTAATGAGACCAGAGGGAATATTTCTAAGTCCTTCAAATAGACTGGATATGATCATAAGAAGTTCTCTGGTGAAGATCAAAGGTGATGACATAATGTTCTCAAGACAAACCCATGAAAATCCTATTAAGTGCTTCAAAGAACAAGGACGATGAACTTGTTAAGTGCTCTAGAGAAGACCAGAGGTAATCTTGGCAAGTTGTTCGGTGAAACGAGAGGGGATTGAGTTATCTTTTCTAGAAAAACCAAAGGTGATTGTGTTAAATGTCTGGTGAAGACCAAAGGAAATCATATTAAATCCTTTGTTGATACCAAAGTCAATCTTACTAGCTTCTGAAATATAAAGTGCATCCAAAAAAAATTCTAAGTCTTGAAAAATTATTTAGTCGGGTTTAGGGCTTGAGAGTTGAAGGCTCAGGGGACTGATATAGAGATTTAGGGCATGCAACTCATCGTAGATAGAGATGATGCACGGAGTTTCATGCACTCACAGATCTAAAATGATGATGGTATTATAGATTCAAACCAAGAAGTGGTGAATTTGAAATCATTATATTCATTGTGGAAGGGAGGAACAAAAACAAAATTGGAATTTTGTCTTAAGAGGGATCGAATGAGGGTCATTCAATACTCGAGGAGGATGTTAAGAGATTTCGAGGTAGGGTGTTGTTCGGTGAAATTGATGGGTGGAGTCAATTCTAGGGGGTTATGTCATTACTGGTTCAAGGTATGGCATGGATTTAAGGGGGAAGGTAGAGGTAGTTAATATTATGGACGACTAGGGAAGAAAAACACGACTGGTGAGAATTAGGGATTTTAGAATGAGATTCATGGGAAATAATACTATAGGTGTAAGCATGGAGATTAAAAACCCTAACCCTAAATGAATACAAAAAAAAGTTTTCCTAGGGCTTACTTGGAAATAGGACACATGGATGATGCAAAGGCGGTTGTAAATATTTTGCAAGAACAATAACTTGACTCTCGATCTATCAACGCTCTTCTTTATCTCTTAGACACAATGACAATGGTGGACACAAGGTGAGAGGAGAAATATATTTTATAGAGAGGGAACATAGATTGAGGTCTCCTAAGGCATTAAATTCTTCACTAGATACAAAGTTTGAAAGTACTCTAGTCACACTGGAGATAATGGTGGAAAGTCTTTCGATGTGCACAAGACGTATTAACACAAAGTTTGTTGGTTTCACTTTCTATTTTGGAATATTTTCGAGGAAGTACTCTCATGATACTGGAGGAGATCATGGAAATTCCTTAATGTGAAGTGCTTTGGTTGAGTGTTTGAGGTATTGGATAGATTTTAGGGAACTCCTCTAGTTCAACCAGTGGATTTTGTAGGAATTCCTCCAGTTGAATTATAGGAGTTATAATTATTTTTGTCAGTTTTCAATCATGTTTTGGTAGACTTTGGGGCAAGTCTTCTCGTGGCTACCAGAGAAATTTATTGGAAATCGACAGATACATACTGGAGGGGTTAAGAGGAACTTGTCTAGTAACCGAAAATTGATTCTTAATATTTTTTTAAGTGAAGATTCAACTCAAACCAAGTTAAGAATAAGGTGACCTGATCAAAGAAAGATAAATAAAGATCAATATTGAGGAAACTTTTTCAAGTCACAAAGCTCTTATAGAATACATGAGGGGTCCCTTTTTATTAGAGAGAATGCTTTACAATCAAATATACAAGAAAAGGAAGGTTTTTTATGCTTGACACAACACTCACCAATGAGTGACCCCACCTACGACCATAATCGCATAATATTAGCATGAGAGAGGACCCAAAATCTGTCTAAATCTACGAGCTTACAATCATTTCCTAATGTTTATTTTGAAAAGAAGATGGAAGGAGAATATGTAGTATATGTTTTTTGTTTTGGTGTAATAGATAGCTCATTCAATGCTTCATCACCTAGAGATCTGCATGTTTCCTCCCAAACTCCTTTGATTCCTTGGACATGATTGTCTTGCATATTTTTTTTATTAGGGTTTACATGAAATTCCAATCCACCTCTCCTCATCATATTTTCCATATGATTTATGTTAGATTTATTTCTTAACCTACCTAGTTCTTCTTGGGTCTTTACTTTGGCCAACTCCTCAAGTTACATGCATGCTTGGGCATGGAATCATTATTTTCTTATCCCTAAGTTAATTTTCTTGGTGTTTATTTGTTCCCTTTAATGGCTATTACTTATGCATTTATACAAACTAAGGGATCATAATAGAAACATGTGTGTATTCTCCTTGTAGGATATCCAATTTTATTTCAGAATATGGCCCCATATAACTTCATGCAAGTATATATGGTTTTTTTTGTTTTATCTGAGGTCATGCATGTAAGAAAGGGTTTTCTTGGCTATGCATTTCTCCTTCATCATTTTCTATTTGTTTTTGTTGGGTGTTACTTTGATCCTAATCTACATGCACAAAATTTAGGCAAGTATTAAGGCATTCCATCATAATCATAAGGGATTCTAAAATGTGAGTAGCGGTTACTTTTGAGGGACTACTTCACCTCATTTGACAATATTTTTGGATACCTGTTTTCCAAGAACTTGAAGATTTTGAAATCATTTTATTAATTCTCTTTATAGGTGTTTGGATACCATTATATCACTAAGGTATGAAGCTTATCCACCATTTATTTTACTAGCATTCCTAGAGTATCCTTGTACAATAAGACATAAAAAAACATAGGAAACCATATCAAATGAGATGTCTTGGAGTAATTTAGAGGCCTATAGGAATATATGATTGTTGAAAATTTGAACCAAATGAATTTGATAACATGGGTGGAGATCCATTTGATAAGCTAAATCATGTAATGTTGCATTTATATACTATTATCTTCTCCAAATACTTTACATAAAAATTGTGACAATTACATAAAACAATTACAAAACCTTCCCTCTTTAGCAAAAAGAAGAATCTCTCCATACAAGATTTGTGTAGAAAAAGAGAAGGTTATAATCAAAATTGTAGTGTACCTAGGGAGGTAATATGGGGTACCTAGGGAGTACCTAGGGAGGTAATATGGGGTACCTAGGGAGATACCCAATGGGAATATGGTTATGTATTATTATTCAAAGTCATTCAATGTAAGGTGGACTAGGTTAACTATATTAAATAAAGCCCACAGTGGTAGTTAGATATAATAAGTGTGAGAAGGTTTTCTAAAAGGTTCCTAGGAGGTAGAGAGTGTTATATAAAGAAGTGTAAGAAATGTATTGGAGCATGATGAAGAATATTTTTATTGTAACAAGCAAGTATTTCTTGAGGAGTGCATTCCTTCCATAAAAAATAATATATGGTGTTTGTGACATCCCCATCTAGTACGACTCCTACGATGTACAACCGATAAAGCACCCTTAATTTTTTTTTTTTTTGTGTGTGTAGGAAGGTAATAATGACATTATACTCAACATCGCAACATGACAACGAACACGATGCATGCAACTCACGCAACAACAACATAACTACCTAACATAAAAGCACATCAAGCAACTGGAAGCAATGTACGACATTCAACCGACAAAGAATAAGAATGACTACCTGCCTGTCCTACCCTGCAATGGTTAGGACCTCCAGGACATATAAGCAAAGCTCAAGCCCAGGTTCACATCGATTTTGACCATTTAAGGTCTCAAGGCTAGCAATTGTTCTGAGGAACAAGGAGGTGTCTACATCCCACCTGACACAAGTAGACCAAGCCTACTAAGCTAAGGATAGTCATCCTAACAACCCAACGCACACAAAATTAATTACACAAGCAACTAGAACCCTTACAGTGAGAAAACCAAGAACATTAAATGTTTACAAAACAAAGTACAAACATTAATTAAAATGAACAACAACACCCTCAATGGGAAGCGCAAGCTAAAAATGACTTCGTCAACAACCCAACCATTAATCAAGGATAAATGGTCAATATCTATGATTTAAATTGGTGTTAATTACAGATCAATTAACCAGTCTAAATCCCATTAGTCAACGAGTTACCAACCGAACTTAACATGAATTATGACTCAATTTAGCAGGTCTAAGTTACAAATTAGGCGATATCTATAAATCCAACTAACATCAATTACATATCTAATTTAACAAGTCTAAAATTTGCAATCTAGTCTTTACTCACCATACTAATTTTAATATTTATTACAACCTAAATGGACAATTCTATATTAATCTGAATCCCCATCAAACTAGCCATAAACTTGAATAACCACATTAACATTCTTAAAGTGGAATGCTACCATTAGCACTTATGAACAGTTAAACCTCAACATTTAGTCTAGCTATAATGATCGAACTAACAATGCTAGTGGTCTACTATCATAGAGAAGGAAACTGCTAACTATTAAAATTGTTGTAGCAATTTAACAAGGTGATTACCATAGCAGTTACATGACAATTAATATGGCATTAACAAGATAGTTTACATGACAGTTTTCATGATAAGTAATATAGCAATAACAAGACATTTAACATTCTAGTTAACATACAATTAATATAACATTAACAAGGAAATTTGCATGACTATTAACATAACCATTCATAGCACAATAACCAGACGATTTATATAACTGTTAACTATTTAACTCGCTGTGGCATTTAATCAATAAAAGGAATCTACTGACCATTAACATTGTTGTAGCAATTGTTCTGGCAATTAATAAGGCAAAAATATAGCATTTCATATTGCAATTAACATGATAATCAACATGGCCAGTAACATTGTTGTGGTAATTAATGCTTGGCAGCGAGAACGTTGGGTATGCGTTCAATGTGAAGGAGGATAAAAGGGCCAAAACAAACTGCAGAAGGACCAAATTGTGGTCAGTCAATAACAACTCAATCACCAGTTTTGAAGGTGACTTCGTGGGCATTTAAACAACAGTCTATGTCAATCTTTAAAAGAAAAAACGAGGGTAATTTAAAATCAATCTCTTCACATTTTAAAGGCAAATATTGGGGGCATTTAAACAACAATCACAGTCATGTTTTGGATGGAAAAATCATGAGAATTTAAACAACAGTCTATGTCAGTCTTTAAAAGCAAAAACGTGGGTAATTTAACAACAATCTCTTCACATTTTAAAGGCAAATATCATGGGCATTTAAACAACAATCAAAGTCATGTTTTGGATGGAAAAACTGTGAGCATTTAAACAACAGTCTATGTCAAACTTTAAAAGAAAAACGTGGGTAATTTAACAACAATCTCTTCACATATTAAAGGAAAATATCGTGGGCATTTAAACAGCAATTACAGTCATGTTTTGGATGGAAAAATCATGAGCATTTAAACAGTAATCACAGTCTCAATTTAAAAGGGAAAAACATGCACATGGACACACCAAGAGGACATTCATGGCTATCTATATTTAAAATATGCAGAATGATGTGCCCAAAATGCACCAGAAGGAACTCCATGTTGCCATCATCATTTAAAAGGGAAAAATGCTGGAAAACACAGACATGGAAATGATTTTGTTTTCCATTGCCAGGATACCAATACCACGCAGACAGGAATACAAAAACGTTTTTCATTTCCCAGACACAAATATAAAAGCAGACAAGAAATCAAATAAAAACGTTTTTCCATTTCCAGGATACCATTATAAAAATGCAGACTTGAAAACAATTCTTTTTTTCATTTCCATAATATAAAATAATAAAAGAATGCAGACATGAAACCATTGCGTTTTTCCATTGCCAGAATACCCAAAAATTTGCAGACAGGGAATCAATCTGTGCTTCCATTGCTATAACCCCAAGATAGCGCAGACAATAGTAGGAGAACGCAAGGATCTAATGCGAATGGTCATGGAATGATTGCAGGGGTTCTGTCAGTCAAGGCATAGAGAAAACCAACCAGGACACCAGATAATCCACACGCAGAGGCTGTTGCCAGATGGCGGAATCAACAATCAGCCAAGGACAAACATCAAGGGGAGCCGGCTAACAGGTTCATCCTTCGCTCATCATCCTCGCACAAAAGAGCAGGGCGTTGAGATCCATAGGTCTTTTAATGCTAAGGTGACTACCGTAGATCAGGCTCCTAGCAGACTTCTCAGGCGAGGACTGATGAGCTAGGAATGAAGGCTAAACAACCATGAAGGTCCATATCAACACACCAAGGTGGTCAAGACGTGCAGGGAAAACGAAGGCCATGGGAGTCAACAATTGTCGAGATAGGCTAAGAAAATTTTCAGTCATCAATCTAAACAATCAATCTACTTACCTAATCAACATGCAGATCCAAGCATAAAACCTACAACATCTACTATACAAAATGAAGAGAGAGTACCGTTGCCTGATCGCCCGCTCTGAGTGACGTGCGCGCGCTCCGTGCAACTCCCGCTTGCCGACTGATGAGATTTCACTGGTACCTCCCAGCTAATGCTAGGGGTACTCGTCTTCCCCCTTAGCCCCCCAAGCTGCAAATGGGCCACACACTCACTATCTAGAGATTTCGACTAGATCTCAGCTCACCTCGCAAGGCCGAGCAACCACTCCTCACTGAGTTGGGTATCCCAACTCCCACAAGTTAAGTCAGTCAAGTGGATATTTCTACAGCGTAACGTTACGCAAATAGAAGAGATCCAACCTTCATCTCCTCCCTTCATTATATAGAGTTTCGTGGTTCCTTACTTTCCTAAAATCTCGTTTATTTAAGTTTTTAAAAATTAATTCTTAAAAATTCCTCCCGTTACAAGT
>JASDQU010028457.1:33710-49336 GCA_032191745.1 Picea mariana
CTTTCCAAACCTACTGACCTACTGCTTCTCCATGACAAGAAGGTTCAATATCAATGATGTGGCTCATGGATGAAACATATCTTGAAAATATATGTGGTCTCTTTCTCTCTCGAAATGTACCACGAGGAGTTGCTTGTCTCTCTGCCTCCTACAAAGTCTTTCTAGACGATGCATGCCTCTTTTGGCCTAGTGAAATGTCTATGGGAGCATCAATTGGAGCTATGGGATCAACTTTATCAATTGGATCAATAACTGTCTCACTCTGAATTTCTAAATGGGGAGAAGGTACTATCTCTTATTTCTTCTCGCTGTCAATCTCCATATGAGATTCTCTGGATCTTTGGAAGGCTATCTCTTCCTCAAACGTGACATCTCTTCTAACCTTGATTTGTCTCTGACTAGGGATGTAGATCTGATATGCCTTCAAAGATTCATTGTACCCCACAAATGTACCTTTTCTTCCTGAAGGGTATAGCTTGGTCGTCTTTTCCTTGGGTACATGAAAGTATACTAGACACCCAAATATCCTTAAGTGTACAACCTTAGGCTTCACTCCAGTGAAAGCTTCTTCAGGAGTCATATTATTTAGAATATTATAGGGACTCATGTTCTGAACGTACATAGCTATCATGGATGCCTATACCCACATAATCATATGTAGATTCTGATCATGTATCATCGCTTTGGTTTCCTCAACAATGGATCTGTTCTTCCTCTCTAGAACCCCTTTCTGTTGAGGGTTATAAGGAAGAATGTAATCCCTCTTGATCCCTGCCTCAATACCAAAATAACTAAAAGCCATGGATGTGTACTCTTCTCCATTATTTGATCTCAACACCTTGATCTTCCTCCCGGTCTGTTTCTCAAACTGATCTTTAAACTCTTTAATTCTTGCAAGGAATCCATCCTTGGTCTTCAAGAAGTAAATCCACATCTTCCAAGAGTGATCATCAATGAAGAGAAAATAATAGAAATATCCACTCAAGGAATCGACAATAATGGGTCCACAAACATTTGTATGTATCAAGTCCAATATCCCCTTGGATCTACTGTCACTACTCGAAAAGGACCCCATTGACATTTTTTCAAAGAGAACAACCTCTTTAAACACCATCATGCTTGATATGTATCTCTAGAAGGCCTGTCATGATCTTCCCTAGAGAGGGAAGGGATCTATAATGTAAATGGAAAAGTCTCCTATGCCATAGTTCACTTAAGATGATAGTATCATGTAATAATGCATGAAGTGGTCGAACAATTAATCTGTACAAACTCTTTTCTTGAACACCAATCACCTCGGCAGACTCCATGTGTGATTTCTTATGCCATGTAAGAAATTTTCCTTTAGATAAAGTAACCTTGTAGCCTTTATACTCTAAAGAAGAAACATAGACAGGGTTCCTTTTCATCCTAGGTACATATAGTACCTCACTTAATTGAAGAGGTATATTAGAATCTAGTTGGAAAGAAGAAGATCCAACTCACTTCATAGTATATCTAGAATTATCACCAAGTACAACATGTAGATGAGACTCTTTCTCTACAAGGTCTGTAAGATGTTCTCTATATCCAGTCATGTTTCTAGAAGCACCACTGTCAATCAACCAAATATCACTATCAATAGGAACCATACTTGAGAGTGCTGAAGTGAATAATAACACCTCATCCTTTACTTCATCTCTGTGAGGTGGTTATGAATCAACATCGACAATGGAGGCATGTTGTATTCCTTTCTTCCTGGTAGGACAATTTATCGCAATGTGTCCATACTTGTGACATTTGAAGCATTGAATCCTTGATATGTCTTTTCTTTTTTCATGTGCTGGAGCTACTAAGTCTGGTTTCCTCTTGAGTGCAATCTTCACATAGACAATCAAAATGAGGTAAGTATGCTCTTCCACTGATAATTTGAATGAATTGTTCCCAATGGCTTGGAAGGGAATTGAGAGTAATCATGACAAGATCTTTGTCTGTTATGGTTTCTCCAATGGCACCTAACTAATCTATGATCTCTGAAATATTCAACTCAATCTAGATGAGCACAACAAGAGACCAACACAAGTAATATCAACTCAATCCAGAGGAGTATGAATCACCTATCACATAGGCATTCTCACAGATCATCTCAACTCAGTCCATAGGAGGACGATCTATAGAATGTCTCATGAAGCTGCAATCATCAACAACGACATGTGTGTTGAGTTCATTTCCATATGGACAGTCGAAATGGTGTGAAATATGCAGACATTGGGGCCATGTGCCACCTCGATGTCCCACATTATAGAAGTATCAAACAATGACTCACACCCCATTCTATGAGTTTTGAAAATCCATCGACCATGATGCCAATGGATGTTGCTCCCTCCAATTAATGCAAGATAACACCTTGGATGCATTTCAGGTACAAGAGGAGAAAATGGGTGGTGAACATGGTGGTGGTGATAGAGTCAGAGATCAAGGAGGACCCTGAGGTGGATATGGGTGCGGTCACGACTATGGATATGGTGTAGGAGGTGGTAGACCCCCCACATGTTTCAATTGCGGTGAGATTGGTGATTTCTCACAATTTTTCACTAAGACGTGCATGCTCTACGCATACTTTTATAGTCTCGAGAATGTAAATGAGGACTGTATCGACTTACTGAAGAAGTGGGAGGACAAGAAGACCAAATGTAACACGGTGCATGCCGAGTCGTGAAAAAAAAAGAATAAAAAATGGGGAAGCAGACGTTAGGGTAGTAATTTGTGGAGGGCTAAAGAAAAAGACATCAACTAGATGGAAAGGTCAAGAAGGCACCCAACCCCCTCCAAATATTTAATCTTCTCATCAAAAGAGAATTCTATGCAATGCACAAATATCCATTGAATAAGAAAGGGAACATGAGGAGCTACAACACACGACTCAGAGGTCTATGAAAGAGGCACGGATCCAAGAGGAAGTGCATAGGGTGAAACAAAGGTTTCTAGAGGAAGCACATATCTGTGAAGAGGTGTAGCGAGAGATGCATAGGTATCTGGAAGAATCTCGTGTGTGTGAGGAATTACAACAAGCAACACAAATATCTTTGGAGGAGGCTTGTTTGTGTGAGGAAATCCAACGTGCAACCCAAAGATTGATAAAAGAAGCACAAATACATACTTTGTTGCGATGTGTTGAGAAAAAGGATTATGAAGAACAACACCAAGAGGAGTTGCAACACACAACACGCGTAAAATCCTTGCAAGACTTAGTTGCAACCTTCTTACACTACTATTTGTGCTTATTTAAATATCCAGAAGCTGCAAGTAAATTGACCTAGGTGTTAATTGTTTACATGAATGATCAAGGAGGGGAGACCACCATATCAACTCTGTTGCCGGAAATTGATGCCTTCCAGGTTAGTAAGAAAAATTGCATTGGAAAAGAGTTTACGATGACAACAGAGCTTGGCGTGTATGACATGGATGGAGTCATGTTGCACCTGGATTTTGATGTGAACATTTTACCCAAGAAGTCTTGGGAAGTGATAGGTAAGCCTAAGTTGGTTTGGTTGCCCATTCAACTCTGGTTATCCAATCAATACAATATCTATTCCATAGGCCAACTTGAGAAATTAGAAGTGGAAACCAGAGTGAAAACAAAGGCCTACTTTTAAGTCATTGAGATCATGGATGAGTCTGATCCATATCATGCATTTCTATGAATTGACTGGGCCTTTCACAATAATGCAGTGTTAAACTTGAAGAAGAGGTAGATGTCCTTTGAAACCGACAACCCATGCATGGTCACGCCAATAGAGCCATATAAAAGTGAACACTAAAATGATCCCGTATATGAGGATGTGAAAATCTTGGACATTGAAAATATTTACAAGGTCACGGGGCGCTGGGAGGGCTACATAAACCCTATTGCAAATGGAGAATTGAGCTGGAGAAGTGTCAAATAT
Source organism: Picea mariana (assembly GCA_032191745.1). NCBI lineage: Eukaryota > Viridiplantae > Streptophyta > Pinopsida > Pinales > Pinaceae > Picea > Picea mariana. Next base: position 37,637 of record JASDQU010028457.1, read on the forward strand.
TATGAAAAGGATTCTAAGTATGCTATAGATATATGGAATAAAAATATATATGAATTTTCGATGCACATATTATCCAGGTGGGTATCGATGGCCACCCACCTTTTCCAACTCGCTCAAAATAGTTTTCTAGCGATTTTGGCAATTTACTATTTTTAGTAGTTTTTAACTTTCGGGGCCATTTAGAGGGACTAAATGAAGGTTTTTCGTTATCTATCATTTCAATTATAGTATAAATCTCTAATTGAGCCCCAAAATGAATCTCCTCAATGATACCTTTCCAACGAGCTATCGTGCACCCCAAACAGAGATCGTATGCGAAAGTTACGCCCTCGAGAAGTTGATACACCAAACTACCAAAAACGGGGTCCACAAAACTATTGGATTTTCATCTTTCGAGGTAAGGGTTTTGGATTTTCTTTATAATAAAAAGGACTTTGGAGCCTCATTTTAAAATAATCTTTTCATGGATGTGAGTAGCCGTCACATCTCTTCTCAAAGATAAGATGCCACCATTCTAGTGAGTCTTTCACTCTGTATTTTACAGTCTTTGTACATTTTCGCTCATTAATAGAAAATTGTGTGTTACTTTATATCTGTGTTTATGGTTTCATATTTAATACATTTATGTTATAATATTGGATATCCAAGATATCTCTGTACATTTATTTATTATATCTCCTCTCTCATTTCGTGCTGAAAATAATCTAGATCAATGGTATCAGAGCAGGTTGCTCTTGATTGTTTTTTTTTCATTGCATGTCCCCGACGAGGTCCGAGTATAGAAAGTTGGGTCTCGAGCTTGTCTCTCTTCAAGACAATCACTCTTGCATGCCCAAGAAACTCTCCATGGCAGAATAAAATAAAAATGAAAGAGCAGATGATTCTATCAATCTATTTCTTGAGCAAGCTCTCACGCGACAGAGGGATGAAATGATGGAGAATTTTTCCCACATCCTCCAATGCCTGTCGATAGAAACAAGGGAATATTCATTAAACAACCACTTTGGAAGARCCTCTCCTTTCAATGTACATGTTAATTTTGATATTCCCGTATTTGAAGGTCATATAGATGCATATGCCCTAGACAAATGGTTAAATCTGCTAGAAGGGTATTTCTTTGTTCACCATTTTTCAGACAGGGAAAATATCACCTTCACACTCCTTAAAGATCTCCCCCATGTCAAACATTGGTGGGAAACTTACTAGGAGCAAGTTCCATAGAAGATTTTGTAATATATGGGGCCGATCCCACTTGGGATTTTTTTGTGGACGTGGTAAAGGAACAGTATTACCCTGTTGGCAACTATGAGGACCAATATATGAGATGAAACACATTGCGACAAGAGAGGAGACAAGCATTTCCAGAGTTCACCAATACCTTCCATACCTTCTGCACCAAGATGGGTATGAAAAGACTTCAATTGACATTTGGTTCTGAAATACCATGGGGCTCTACATAGATACATCCAAACTGAAAATGAATTTTATGGACATCTCATCACTCGGTGTTGCTTATTGATATGCTATTAAAATTGAGCAGAAATTTAAGCACTGAAACAAGCAGGAGTTCGAGCCTGCAAATCTGCAACAAATAAAGTATAATAAAGACGACCCTAGCAAACAATATTTCAAAAACTGGTCCAAGCCAAAAGAAAATAAGGGTCATGGGAAGACGAAGGAGGACACAAGAAAATGGTGCGATTTCCACAAAAGCGCCTGGCACAACACCGATGAATTTCACTCAAAAATGTCATTGGTGGTCGAAATCAAAGACAAGGACCCAAACCCTGATTCAGAATACGATTCATAAAATACTGACAGAAGATAGATCATCGAAGAAGACCCCACTACTATTGTTGATACCGCATCAATTCAACCAAAAGAACCAACAGATCCTAAAGAGGGGGAGCGCCTTTTTCATTCACATATGTGGGTGAAGGGGACCCCACTGCATTTTATTGTTGATAGCGGAAGCCAAAAGAACCTCATCTCAACAGAGGTTGCCAAACAGTTGAGATTGTCGACAACACCACACCCACAACCATACAACATTGGGTGGCTTCATGAGGGATGAGATCTCTGTGTCTGCCAGCAGTGTCGATTGTCATACAACATCCAACCCTTCAAGGATGAAGTATTATGTGATGTTGCCCCGCTGGATGTCTGCGATGTTCTCTTTGGCCAGCCATATATGTGGAAGCGCCATGCTATATATGAGTCTCAACCTCGTAGTGTCATTTTTACACTRGGGGGTCATATCTACAGGATACCAGAGGTGGTTCCGACCACTCTCCCACCTAAACAATGCTGCAAGGTAGTATCTCATACTACAAAATTTAGCTTCACAATYTGTTCAAAAGGTGAACAKAAGGATATTGCAACCACTACATCRTTGGCCCAAGCACYTTCTATCACACAGAAGCAGGTCGAAAAGACAACAACAAAGAGAAAATATTCCTTTTGCACATAAAAATTTCATTCCACTAGACTTGTTAAAAATTTCCARCCCTTCCCGCCACAAGTTCGTGAAAACCTTCAAAAAGCTAAGCAGCGCAACTTCTCCAACAAGGAAAGAAACTCATCAAGATGCAGATTCAACAAAATMTTTTCCCTTTCCCCYAGGAACTCAACAAAATGGAGACCATTGCTTCCTAAGGATGGAATATTGATCCAGGTGGATATTGGTGGCCACCCACCATTTCCAACTCGCTCAAAATAGTTTTTTGGCAATTTATTATTTTTAGCAGTTTTTAACTTTTGGGGCCATTTTGAGGGCCTAAATGAAGGTTTTTCGGGATCAAGCTTCTCAATGATAGCTGAAGGCTTTGATTGAGCCCCCAAAATGAATCTCCCTGAAGATACCTTTCCAACAAGCTATCGTGAACCCCAAACAAAGTTCGTATGCAAAAGTTACGCCCCCGGGAAATTGATACACCAAACTACCCAAAACGGGGTCCACAAAATTGTTGCCTTTTCATCTTCTGGGGTTAGGGTTTTGGATTTTATTTATGATAAAAGGACTTTGGAGCCTCATTGTAAAATCATATTCTCATGGATATAAGTAGCCATCACATCTCTTTTCAGAGATAAGATGCCACCATTCTATCGAGTCTTTCACTCTGTATTTTACAGTCTTTGTACATTTTTGCTCATTAATAGAAAATTGTGTATTACTGTATATCTGTGTTTATGGTTACATATTTGATACACTTCTGTTATAATATTGGATATCCAAGATATATCTGTACATTTATTTATTATATCTTTACTCTCATTTCGTGCCGAAAATAATCCAGATCAATGGTATCAGAGTAGGTTGCTCTTGATCATTTTTTTTTTCAATGCATGTCCTGGACGAGGTCCGAGTATAGAAAGTTGGGTCTCGAGCTTGTCTATCTTGAACACAATCACTCTAGCATGCCCAAGAAACTGTCCATGGTAGAAGAAAATAAAAACGATGGAGCAGATGATTCTATCAATCTTTTTCTTGAGCAAGCTCTCACGCGACAGAGGGATGAAATGATGGAGAATTTTTTTCACATCCTTCAACGCCTGCCGATAGCAACATGCACATATTAATCAAAAAACCACTTTGGAAGAACCTCTCCTTTCAAGGTATAGGCTAATTTTTATATTCCCGTATTGAAGGTCAGATAGATGTGGATGCCCTAGACAAATGGTTAAATCTGCTAGAAGGTTATTTCTCTGTTCACCATTTTTCCGACAGGGAAAATATCACCTTCACACTCGTTAAATATCTCCCCCATGTCAAACATTGGTGGAAAAATTACTGGGAGAAAATTTCCACAGAAGATTATGTAATATATGGGGTCGATCCCACTTGGGATTATTTTATGGATGTGATAAAGGAACAATATTACCCTATTGGAAACTATGAGGAAAAAAATATGAGATGGACCACACTGTGCCAAGAGAGGGGCCAAGAAGTTCTAGAGTTCATAACTCACAACTAGTTGGGGGTGAAGGGGACCCCACTGCATTTTATTGTTGATAGCGAAAGACAGAAGAACCTCATCTCAGTAGAGGTTGTCAAACAGTTGGGATTTTAGACAATACCACACCCACAACCACACAACATCAGGTGGATTCACTAGGGATGAGATCTCTGTGTCAGCCAACAGTGTCAATTTTCTTACAAAATCCATCCCTTCAAGGATGAGGTATTATGTGATGTTTCCCCACTGGATGTCTGTGATGTTCTCTTGGGCTAACCATATATGTGGAAGTGACATGCTATCTACGAGTCTCGACACCGTAGTGTCATTGTTACTCTGGGGGGTCATATCTACAGGATACTAGAGGTGGTTCTGACTACTGTCCTACATAAACAATTCTGAAAGGTAGTATCTCATACTACAAAATTTATCTTCTTCATAATCTGTTCAAAAGGTGAACAGAAGGATACCTCAACCACTACATCCTTGGCCCAAGCACCTTCTATTCAACAGAAGCATGTCGACAAGACTGCAACGAAGAGAAAAGATTCCTTCTGCACACAGACATATCATGTAGCGAGACTTGTTAAAAATGTCCAACCCTTCCAACCATAGGTTCGTGAAAACCTTCAAAAATCTAAGCAGAGCAACTTGTCCAACAAGGCAAGCAACTCATCAAGATGTAGATTCAACAAACTCTTTTCCCTCTCCCCCAAGAAATCAACACAATGGATACCATTTCTTCTAAGGAGGGAGAATTTATCTAGGTGGATATTGATGGCCACCCACCTTTTCCAACTTGCTTAAAACAATTTTCTGGCAATTTTGGCAATTTACTATTTTTAGCAGTTTTTAACTTTCGGGGCCATTTTGAGGGCCTAAATGAAGGTTTTTTTGGATATAGCTTCGCAATGATAGACAAAGGCTCTAATTGAGCCCCTAAAATGAATCTCCTCAATGATACCTTTCCAACGAGCTATCATGCACCCCAAAGGGAGATCGCATGCCAAAGTTATGGCCCCGGGAAGTTGATACACCAAACTGCCCAAAATGAGGTCCACAAAACTRTTGGCTTTTCATATTCCGCGGTTAGGGTTTTGGATTTTATTTATGATAAAAAGGCCTTTGGAGCCTCATTGTAAAATCATCTTCTCATGCATGTGAGTATCTGTCACATCTCTTCTCAGAGATAAGTTGCCACCATTCTAGCGAGTCTTTCACTCTATATTTTACTGTCTTTGTACATTTTCGCTCATTAATAGAAAATTATGTATTAATGTATATATGTGTTTATGGTTGCATCTTTGATACATTTCTGTTATAATATTGGATATCTGAGATATCTATGTACATTTCTTTATTATATCTCTGCTCTCATTTTGTGCCAAAATAATCCGGATCAGTGGTATCAGAGCAAGCTGCTCTTGATCATTTTTTTCTTAGTGCAAGTCCCCGACAAGGTCTGAGTATATAAAGTTGGGTCTTGAGCTTGTCTCTCTTGAACACAATTTCTCTCGTGTTCCCAAGAAACCCTCCATGGTGGAAGAAAAGAAAAACGACAGAACAGACAATTCTAACAATCAGTTGCTTGAGTAAGCTCTCACGCGACAGACGGACAAAATGATGGAGATTTTTTCCCACATCCTTCAACGCATGCCGATAGAAACATGCACATATTCATCAAACAACCACTTTGGAAGAACCTTTCCTTTCAAGGTACAAGTTAATTTTGATATTCCCGTATTTGAAAGTCAGATAGATGCGGATGCCCTAGAAAAATGGTTAAATTTGCTAGAAGGTTATTTCTCTGTTCACCATTTTTCCGAAAGGGAAAAGATCACCTTCGCACTCCTTAAAGATCCACCCCATGTAAAACATTGGTGGGAAACTTACTGGGAGAAAGGTTTCACAAAATATTCTTTAATGTATGGGGCCGATCCCACTTGGGATTTTTTTGTGGATGCGTTAAAGGAACAATATTACCTTGTTGGAAACTATGAGGACCAGTATGAGATAGACCACACTGCAGCAAGAGAGGGGCCAAGTAGTTTTAGAGTTCACCAATACCTTCCATACCTTGCGCACCAAGCTGGGTATGAAAGAATCCAAATGACATTTGGTTCTAAAATACCCCGGGGCTCTACACAGATACATCCAAACTAAAATGGATTTTCTGAACATCTCATCACTCGATGTTTCTTATCGATATACTGTTAAAATTGAGCAGAAATTTAAGCACCAGAACAAATGAGAGTTCAGGTCTGCAAATCTGCAACAACCAAAGTATGATAAAGACGGCCCTAACAAACAATCTTCCAAAAACTAGTCCTAGCCACAAGAAAATAAGGGTCATGGGAAGAGGAAGAAGGACACTGAAAAATGGTGTGATTTCCACAAAATCCCCTGGCACAACACCGACAAATGTCTCTCAAAAAAGTCATTGGTGGCAGAAATCAAAGACAAGGAGCCAAACCCTGATTTAGAATCTGATTTAGAAAATACCGACAGAAGACAAATCATCGACGTAGACCCCACTTCTATTGTTGCAACCACAACAATTCAACCAGAAGAAACAACATACCATGAAGAGGGGAAGCACCTTTTTCATTCACAGAAGTGGGTAAAGGGGACCCCACTACATTTTATTGTCGATAGCGAAAGACAAAAGAACCTCAGTTGAGCAGAGGTCATCAAACAGTTGAGATTATCGACAACACCACACCCACAACCATACAAAATCGGGTGGCTTCACCAGGGATGAGATATCCATGTCAACCAACAGTGTCGACTGTCATACAACATCCAACCCTTCAAGGATGAGGTATTATGTGATGTTTCTCCACTAGATGTCTGTGATGTTATCTTGGGCCAACCATATATGTGGAAGCATCGTGCTATCTATGAGTCTCGACCCCATAGTTCCATTGTTACTGTACCACCTAAACAATGCTGGAAGGTAGTATCTCATACTACAAAATTGATCTTCTTCATAATTTGTTCAAAAGGTGAACAAAAGGATACTGCAACCACTACATCCTTGGACCAAGCACCTTCTATCCAACAGAAGCAGGTCGACAAGACTGCAACAAAGTGCAAAGATTCCTTCTACACATGGACATATCATGTATCCAGAATTGTTAAAAAGGTCCAACCCTTCCAGCCACAGGTTCATGAAAACCTTCAAAAAGCTAAGCAGCGCAACTTCTTCAACAAGGCAAGCAACTCATCAAGATGCAGATTCAAAAAAGTATTTTCCTTCTCCCCCGAGAGATCAATGAAATGGATACCATTGATTCCTAAAGAGGGAGGATTGATCCAAGTGGATATCGGTGGCCACACACCTTTTCCAACTCGCTCAAAACAGTTTTCTGGCAATTTTGGGAATCTATTATTTTTAGCAGTTTTTAACTTTCGGGCCCATTTTGAGGACCTAAATGAAGGTTTTTCAGGATAGATATTCTCAATGATAGCTGAAGGATTTGATTGAGCCCCCAAAATGAATCTCCTCGATGATACCTTTCCAACGAGCTATCGTTCACCCCAAAAGGAGATCGTATGCCAAAGTTATGCCCCCAGAAAGTTGATACACCAAACTACCCAAAACGGGGTCCACAAAATTGTTGGATTTTCATCTTTCGGGGTTAGGGTTTTGGATTTTATTTATGATAAAAATAAATTTGAAGCCTCATTGTAAAATCATCTTCTCACAGATGCGAGTATCCATCACACCTCTTCTCAGAGATAAGATCCCACCATTCTAGCGAGTCTTTCACTCTGTATTTTACAGTCTTTGTACATTTTCGCTCATTAATAGAAAATTGTGTATTACTATGTTTATGGTTGCATATTTGATACATTTTTTTTATAATATTGGATATCCAAGATATCTATGTAAATTTATTTATTATATCTCCACTCTCATTTTGTGCCGAAAATAATTCGAATCAGTGGTATTAGAGCAGGATGCTCTTGATTGTTTTTTTTTTTTCAGTGCATGTCCTCGACGAGGTCCAAGAATAGCAAGTTGGGTTTCGAGCTTGTCTCTCTTGAAGAAAATCTCTCTCGCACACCCAATAAACTCTCCATTGAGGAAGAAAAGAAAAATGACGGAGCATATGATTTTATCAATCTGTTGCTTGAGCAAGCTCTCACGTGACAGAGGGACAAAATGATGGAGAATTTTTCCCACATCCTTCAATGCCTGCAAATAGAAAAAGGTTCATATTCATCAAACAACCACTTTGGAGGAACCTCTCCTTTCAAGGTACATGTTAATTTTTTTAAGGTCAGAGAGATGCAAATGCACAGGACAAATGGTTAAATCTGCTAGAAGGTTATTTCTTTGTTCACCATTTTTTCGATAGGGAAACGATCACCTTCACACTCCTTAAATATCTACCCCATGTCAAACATTGGTGGGAAAATTACTGGGAGCAAAGTTCCACAGAATATTTTGTAATATATGGGGTCTATACCACTTGGGATTTTTTTGTGGACGTGGTAAATGAACAATATTACCTTGTTGGCAACTATGAGGACCGGTATATGAGGTGGACCACATTGCAGAAAGAGAGGGGCCAAGCAGTTCCAAATTTCACCAATACCTTCCATACCTTGCGCACCAAGCTGGGTATCAAAGACTCCGAACGACATTTGGTTCTGAAATACCATGGGGCTCTAGATAGATACATCCAAACTAAAATGGATTTTCTGGACATCTCATCACTCGGTGTTGCTTATCGATATGTTGTTAAAATCGAGCAGAAATTTAAGCACTAGAAAAAACGGGAGTTTGGGTCTACAAATCTTCAACAACCAAAGTATGATAAAAACAACCCTAACAAACAGTCTTTCGAAAACCATTCCAAGCCATAAGAAAAGAAGGGTCACGGGAAGACAAAGAAGGACACCGGAAAATGGTGTGATTTCCACAAAATCCCTTTGCACAACACCAATGAATGTCGCTCAAAAAAGTCATTGGTGGTTGAAATCAAAGATAGGGACCCAAACCTTGATTCAAAATTTGATTCATAAAATACCGACAGAAGGCAGATCATCGATGCAGACCCCACTGCTATTGTCATGACCACAACAATTCAACTAGAAGAACCAAGAAATCCTGAAGAGGGGGAGCACCTTTTTCATTCACAGATGTGGGTGAAGGGGACCCTGATGCATTTTATTGTTGATAGTGGAAGCCATAAGAACCTCATATCACTAGAGGTCATCAAACAGTTGGGATTATCGACAACACCACACCCACAACCATACAACATCGGGTGGATTCACTAGGGATGAGATCTCCATGTGAGACAACAATGTGGATTATCAGACAACATCCAACCCTTCATGGATGAGGTATTATGTGATGTTCTCTTGGGACAATCATATATGTGGAAGCGCCATGCTATCTATGAGTCTCGATCCGATAGTTTCATTGTTACTCTGGGGGGTCATCTCTACAGGATACCTGTAACATCCTCGTCCACCAACAAGTCGAGCAATGCAACCAACTTCCACTTTCACTATACTCTGATAACGCTACCCAAACAACATGGTCATCCATAGGCTGGGTAACACTACCACGCGGAATCATACACATATATATAACATGCATTTTAATGGATTTAAAACACTTAACATAGAATTATTTCTACCATTCAGACCCAAATGGAATTAACATGAATTCATATATGCAATGGAATACATGATAAATTTCAATCATCACAGAAATGCATAACATATAAATTAAGCATATAAATAATACTTATCTTCTCAACTGGAGTAACACCACCAATTGCGTGTAGACATTCCATGAACCTCCCAGCCTTAGACCACACTACTCATCACTCTTAGAAGTAGGTCACCCCCGAGCTGGGACTAAGCTCCACTAGGCAAGGGATTCATAGGCTAGGCGAGGTCAATAGGGAAGTCACATGGTTAAAGAGGAAATATTCTCTCCCAGGAGCCACTTATGATGACTTCCCATAGACTCTCATTCCCCACATGCCTGTCCCACCCCAGGAGTATGCACTTTCACTGTCCTACAGTCCATCGACTGCTCAATCTCCCTTGCCTTTGGATTCAACAACAAGCCAGACCAGAATTCTCAGAGATCTATAGCAGCTACAAGAATCCCTCCAGGAGAAATCACCTCCTTAGCACACTCTCTCACCTGGATATATTTTTTCACAGGCATGACAACCTACCTCTTCAATCTACAACCACCTCTCTCACCTAGAGAGAGTGTTGCTCACATGACTGACAACCTACTTCTTCAACTCAGTTCCATCACTGTGAACAAGCGATGACAACAAGCCACACTCAGTCAAGGATTTGCGTGGCCACAACATCCAACAGTTATGACAAAACATGGCTTAGAATATTATGGGGTGCTCAGACTTCACAGGATATGTGGGTTAGTCCACGGTTCTCCCTGGGTTCAGGATGCGTGACCAGAGAACAAAATGCAAAGGTCGATGATGGAGGTCTCGGGTTCAGATGGAGTATGGGAGAATGGTAGAACGAACCCCCAACATGGTTTGACTCTTGGGTTTTAAGTACATGAGCCCAGGTCGACACCTGTCTCACTGGAGCTGCATGCACTCCATTTAGCATGCATTCCCTTTCTAGGAACTTAGGATAACACTCAACATGTCCACCTTAGCCTTCAGGAACTAATAATAAAATATTATTCTTTTAGAGGTAATATCCCTAGCTTAGCCCCTAGGCCCAAATACTTAGCCCCCTCCCTTACCCATCCTTGTGGAAGCTTAGGACCTCATCACTCTTTCTTCGTGGTTGGTCTACATGGAATGATGTTTTTATATTAATAATGTGCATAATTACATGTACAAAAACAATCTCCTGGCCTTTAATACCTAGGCTCTCCGACCTATTAACACATAAGTGTACTAAATTACAATTGCTCGGCTCACCAGCCTACAAAACATGTTTACAATTCATAATATAATTGGGGCACGTCCTTGGGGTATTACAATCCCCCCCCCTTATTTTTACACTGTCCTTAGTGCAACTTTTACACAACATCAACAAGATATTCCAAAATCTTCAAAAATATGCGGGTATTTTGCATGCATGGCATCCTCATGATCCCATGTCGTGTCCTCATGACCATACCAGGTCCATTGGACCTTTACAAGCCCTATGGCTCGATTCTAGAGCTATTTTCTCTTCTAGTCCAATATGCACACATGATGCACTTGCAAGACACCTTCTTGCTCCACCTGAATCACATTGCAATCAATAACATGATTAGCATCATGTATATATTTCTTAAGCAATGAAACATGAAACACATTATGTACAGTCATGGATGTAGGCAATGCAAGCATATATGCAACTGGTCTAATCCTTTCTAGGATTTCAAATGGCCCACAAAATTTGGCTGCCAATTTCGAACAATTTCCCAGCTTCAAGGAACTTTTGTTGGCTTTCACTTTCAAGAAAACATGATCGCCAACTTTAAACTCCCTGTGGGTTTTGTTCTTATCAGCATAACTTTTTTGCCTGTCTTGGGAAACCTTTAAATTTTGCTTAATCCTTAGAATTTTCTCTTCCATTTCCTTTAGCAACTCTGGCCCAACCACTGCTCTGTCAGTTGGGTTATCCCAACTTATTGGAGTGTTGCACTTTCTTCCATAAAGTGCTTCAAACAGGCTCATCTTCAATGATGCTTGATACCCATTGTTGTAGGAAAATTCTACCAAGTGTAGGTAGTCTT
>JASDQU010028458.1:10018-21240 GCA_032191745.1 Picea mariana
AGTGGCCTTTGAGTAGGTCGTGTAAAGCATGTCCAGTCTCTGGCTGAGTCTTAGGGCGCTGAAAGCCTGGTCATCCACAAGGCTGCGCATTTCAAAAATTAGCTCGAGATGCTCCGGATGCAGCATCTGCGGTGAGGGAAGCGGACTTCTTTCCAGCTCTGGTGCGTCTTGGCTCGGCCTATTATCTCTGCCCGATGAAGTTCCTTGAGCCTGCTCCCCCGTGGTGTTGTCCGAGGCCTCCTCCATGACTATGCAGACCGGATAGATTGCATTCGGATCAGTAGCGGGCTGCGGGAGGATGCTCGGAGTGTGGGGAGATGGTGTACACCCGAAGCGCATTGGGGGGTCCCAGTCATCAGGGATGTTGGGCCATGGTTCTTCCTCCACAAGCATACCAGGCGGCAAAAGTGCTGCGGCTGCGGTGGCTCTGCGCTTCCTCCGGACTGTGCGAATTGCTTGGACAAACCTTTGGTGTCACTTCCTCCGAGAAGCAGCTACATACCAGTGGGCCCCTCGCCTTGGTCGTCCCCGAATTCATGGCATGTTGAGCGTGAAGGAGGAGTCTCCTGCTCTGTAATGCCAAGCCGACTGTGATGAATTCACATTGAAACCACGAGAATTGTCCCAACTCTTGCTGCTGTGTAGAACATATACCAGGAGGGAGAGAGCCATTAACGCCGAGAGCTTAGTGCTCTGGCGTTCCGTCCCTTTTTCGCATGCGAAGAGATCCATCACCCTTCAAATGTTACGGAGGCAGAGCTGATATTAATTTCTCATAGCCCGGAGGGAGGCCTCCATTAATGGCCCATCTAATGGCCCCTCCACGTGCTCGAGCTGCTCCTCCACGTGCCTCATTTGCTCTCGTGGAACCCCATCCGGGGGTAGGAAATCCTTGTCGGCTAGATGTTGGCAATGTTGTGGTATGTCAGAGGTTACAAGGGATTGAGCATCCCAGATTGTGCTTTCCAGTTGCCGTTGGAATCCTTCATTTGCTAGGTAGTCAGCCACGCCATTGGCCTTCCTTTTGACATGGGAGGGGATGATGCTTAGGCTGCTGCGGAAAAGGTTCTTGAAGTCCTCAAGCAGGCCAGCCAGCCTCCAGCTAGGGGAAATCTTTTGCGGATTTCCCCCATGTAGGATCTTTGTGATCAGCTGGAGGATGACTTGGGAGTCCCCTTCCAGTATTACTTTGGGGCTGGGTAGGGATAAGGCCAGCTGAAGGCCCTGTAGCAAACCTGTGAGCTCTGCTACATTGTTTGTATTTTCCTCTATGTATCCTGCTATCATGGCCCGGATTTTCCCCTCGGAGTTTCGGATCACCGCCCCGAAGCCCGCAGGCCCTGGGTTGCCCTTTGAGGCTCCATCAAATTTAATTTTGACATAGCCGTTGGGGGGAGGTGTCCAGATGCTAGGGCTGGGAATGTGAACCTTGGGAGCTGGTGCCTTGGCTAGATCCTTCAATCTGAGCTGCCAACTTTGGAGGATATGAAGCTCTTCATTGTGGCAGATCCGATCCTGCTTCTGCCAGCTCCTGCTGTGGATTGTTTCCTTGATGTGGGCGGCCACTCTTTGCCAAGTAAGCTCCAGAGGGGAGTCCTTGGAGCGAAAGATACGCTTGTTCCTTTCCTTCCATAGCTGCCAAAGGGTGAAACCAGGGAGGAGAAGCCAGATATGGTTCAAGATGGGATTGTTGAAGGTAATAGCTCCCCAATTTGCAATGGTATCCCGGATGCTGCCTCTGTTTTGATTGGACCGACGCATTATTTGGGCCACCTGGTCCCACACCATTTGGCTGTAGCGGCAACCGTTGAAGAGATGCTCTTTGGTTTCTTCTTGGCATTGACATAGAGCACAAATGGAGGGGCCTATAAAGCCCCTTTTCCGAAGGTTATCCCAAGTCAAGATGCGATTGTGAATGATGAGCCAAAGGAAGGTGGAGACCTTCGACTAGAGGATTTTGTCCCAGACTTTGTCCCATATGATGTCCTTTTCCTGAGTGTGATAGTTACCTTGGATGTAGTAGGCTTCTTTTACCGAAAAATTGCCTGAAGCCGAGTGCCCCCAACGAAGGATGTCGGGGCCCTCCCTGATGGGGATTTTCCTGCGTGCTGCCTCACTTTGCCAGGCCGAGAGGTCAGTCTCAAGGGGAGCTCCCAACTCGTGATGTGAGGTCTTCCAATGCCTCCAAGTCTGACTCGCTGTTCTGGGATGCCAGAGATCCTTGAATTTAGTGCAGGTGTTCGATTGATGGCTTGCTGGAGAGGTGTGAGCTCGGGAAGATCAATTAGTGGTTTCAGTTGTTGCCAGGAGTCTTGCCAAAACTTTGCGCTGCTACCATTGCAGATCTCCCAAAAAGCATGTTCCAGCACCAGATTCTTATTTTGCCAAGCAGTGTTCCAGATGCTCGAGCCCTGTATTCTGGTGTTGTGACGAATAAGTTGATCTGTCGGCGTTGTGGGGTCGTATTTGTGCTTCCAGATGAGGGCCCATAGAGCGCCTGGCGTTTTCATCCAATGCCACCAGATCTTGGCCCCCATTAACTGATTCAGTTTGCCTGGGTCTCTGAGCCCCAGGCCCCCCAAGATTTTGGGGGCACAGACTTTATCCCAGCTTACCAATGCCCATTTCTTATTTGGTTGGAGGCCTTGCCAGAGAAAGTTCCTCTGCGTATTTCTGATGGCTCTGATGACTTGTTTGGGTGCGGCTAGAGCCGTGAAAAGGTAAGTGGGGAGGGCTTGAAGGACCGATTTTAAAAGCATCGGTCGGGCTGCGATGTTTAAGGGCCTGAAGGTCCAGCTGGCCAGACGATTTGAGATCGAGAGGTGGAGGCTATCCCAAGAGATGGATTTAGTGGGCGCTCCCGTTAGGGGAATGCCAAGGTACTTGGACGGAAGGGAGCTCCTAGGGATGCCTAGAACTCTTGAGATGTGTAGTTGTACCGGATAGGGAGTGTTGAAGAAGAAGAGCTTGGATTTTTCAAGATTCAGAGTCATGCCCGAGGCTTCAGTGAAATCCGAAAGTATAGAGTTGATTTTTTGAGCCTCCTGTGCAGTGGGGGAGTTCATGAGGAGAGTGTCATCCATGAATTGACTATGGGAGGGGGCAGGTCTGATGCTGTGCAGGGGGAGGCCTTTGAGGCTGCCGTCCTGTACTGTTGACTTGATAGAGCGACCTAGACCCTCTGCCATTAAGACAAAGAGGAAGGGCGAGAGTGGGTCGCCCTGCCGGATGCCCCTAGAGGCTAAGAAAGGTCGGGAGGGAACCCCATTGATTAAGATCGAAAAGAAAGCCGTGGAGGTGAGGTTCATGATCCAACTGACCCAAGATTGATCGAAACCAAAGGCAAGGAGGGTGGCCTTGAGGTAATGCCAGCTAGCTTTGTCAAAGGCTTTTGAGAGATCAAGTTTAATGAGCATACCTGGGGTTTTCCCTGTTTTGAGAGAGCTGATGACCTCATGGGCCAGGATGACGCTGTCCATGATTTGCCTGCCCTGTACATAGCCAGCTTGCTCCGGAGAGATGATAAAAGGCATAATTGGCTTGAGATGGTTAGCGATGACCTTGGTTATGATCTTGTAGATGACATTGCACAAGGCTATAGGTCTAAAGTTCTTGGGATTGGTTACACGCTCCTCCTTGGGGATGAGGGTGAGGAAGGTAGCGTTGAAGGCTTGAAGGACTTGGCCTGAGGCCCGCGATTCCTCCACTACCTCCCAGACATCCCTTCGAATTATGGCCCAGAAGTGATGGAAGAAGTCTGTTGTGAATCCATCAGGACCCGGGGCTTTGCCAGAGGGCATGTCCTTCGCAGCTTGATCCACCTCCTCCTGGGTGATGGGCCTTGTGAGAGCGGCATTCTGTTCGGGAGTGACAAGAGAGGGGATGTGGCTGGTTACTCGTATGATGGCCTCCTCTTGATTCTGCCCAGTTTCTGTCATAATATTCTGATAGTGTCGTGTAAGATCCTCCTCAATGCGGATGTGCTCACGTAACAGGTTTCCTTGTGCATCCTCCAGATGGGTGATCCTGTTGATGTGTCGCCTGTGTATCATTGCTCGATGGAAAAATTTTGTATTCTTCTCCCCTTCTTTGAGCCACTGAATGCAGGATTTTAGTCTCCAGAGGATTTCTTCCTGCTGTTTTCTCTATTCCAGGTGCGAGAGTAGCTGCTCCTCCTCCATCATGAGCTCAGAGGTTCGGGATCCGCTGATGAAGATTTTTTGAATCTCTACTAGTCTGGATTCGATGTCTTTGATGGTTTGTAATATGTTGCCGAAGGTGGTCTTGTTCCAGTGTTTTAGAATTTGTTTGAAGTTTTTAAGCCTTTGCTGGAATTTGTACATCTTGGTGCCATGTCTTACCTCAGCTTGCTGCCACCAGCTGGTTGCAAGGTGCTGCAAATCAGGATGGGTTAGCCAAAATTTCTCAAAACGGAAGGGTTTGAGCACGGGGGTGGTGTCCGCTGCAATTTGGAGGGCTATTGGCCAGTGATCTGAGCCCGCCTTGGGTAGGATCAAACTTTCCATGCAGAGGCCACTTTCAATCAGCTCTTCCGCGACCAGGAAGCGATCAAGCCTACAGGCCACATGCTGGCTACCAGATCTGCGATTGGACCAGGTAAAGGTGCCATTGCCATTCTCAATGTCAACTAATTTTAGAAGTTCAGGAAGGGTTTTGAACTTACCACTTTCTGGATCTAGTCGCTTGCTGCCGCCGGCTTTCTCCTCCAATGTCATTATCATGTTGAAATCGCCTCAAGGATCCAGTTGGGTGTGGTGACCAGTGTTTTGATGTGGGCTAGCTTGTCCATGAACTGATTCTTTTCCTGCTGGTTTTGCGAGTCGTAAACATTGGTGATGGTTCCCTCTTGGTTTGATCCCACAATCTCATAGCGGGCCGTGAGGGTGCCTGCAGTAGAGAAGGGTTCGTCAAGAGCGACGCGATTTGGGTTCCAGAGAATGGCCAGGCCTCCCGAGGCCCCCGCTGCATCTGTGTAGAAGTAACTGCAATCTCTCCATATGCGCTGGAAGATATGTTCTGCTTCCTTTCCCGCACATTTTGTTTCTTGAAGCATTAAGATGTTTGGGCTTTCCTCCTTGATACAGTCTCTAAGGATTCTTTGCTTGGATCTGTCGTTGATTCCCCTTATATTCCAGGTGATTGTCTTCATCATTGAGTAGAAGAGTGGGGGTGGAGGTATCCCTCCGAAAGCTTCTGAATCTGACCTGAATTGAGCATGAGGTTGCCTGCCTCCTTGATGAGTAGATGTGACGGTTTCCGCCCATGTCTCTTGGTTTCTCGCGGGATTGTCTTAGATCCAGAGCTTGTTTCTGTGACAATGCCAAGGCGGGCTGTGGATCCTGCCGTGGAATCGAGGAAGACTTTGTGTACCTTTCGAAGCTGTTCTTCCGGGAGGCCTTTTAGGTCTCTGGCGTCTAGGGCTGCTTCCAGTTTTTCGAGGTCTATGCCTGCTAAGTCCTGGGCGTCCAGCTGCATTGGCGTATCTCCATCTGCTTCCCCTCCTCCCTCAACATGAGTTCCCAGGAGTGGATCAGGGGAGGGCGCAGGGCCTGGATCTGTGCCTTTATTTGCTCCATTATGCGGGTCCTGGATTTCTGCCTCCTCTGGGATCTGGCTGAGGATGTCATAGGCGTTCTTGGTTGAAATACTAGGCTTGGGGCCAATTGCTGGTTTGTGTGGTGGGTTCTTCTTCCTCGATTGGATTGTGATGAAGCCATCCTTCTACATATTCTGTTCAGCTTTGGGGGTCGACTGAGTAAGTGGGCAGTCTCTGAACAGGTGGTCGTGTTCATGGCATCGGCGACATCGGAACGGGATGTGTTCATAATCGAGGGTTTGCACCCAATCCTCGTCCTGATGCTCCAGCACAACCGATCCTGGTATGGTGTGAGAAATGTTCATGTACACGCATATTCGAGCATAGGAAGTGTATTTCCTTTGCTTGGTGGCTTCCAAAGCTTTAACATACTGGCCGATTGTGTTTCCGATTCCCATCAGGATCTCCTCCAACCAGAACTCCTGCGGCAGCGAGTAGAGGTGGATCCAGACAGGTGCCATGGAGAAGTCCTCCTTGTTTGGGCTGAAGCGTTCTGTCCAGAACTTGAGAAACATCCCTGTTGAGTTGAAGAAGTAAGGGCCGTTTTCAAAGATTCGGTCTTTGTCTTCCAGGTTGTATAGGATGATCATGAAGAAGCCTTTGGAGCTAAGTTGGACCTCGTAGTCACCCTTGGGGTTCCACCAGTGTTTGATCCATTTGTTGAGGTCCCTTTCTGACGGCCAGAGCCCTAGAAATTTTCCGATGAGAGCGTGTTCTTGCATGAATTGGGTGTGCTTTCCAACTCTGGTGGAGCTGATGATATATCTGGGCGCTTTGTCCATTTGAGGGATGCACTTGCCTGGCTCCCAGCCGTGAGGCGTTTTGGGGCATGAGGTGCTAGCTTCCATGTCCATCTCCTTTCGTAATCCCTGTTCTTTGGCGAGGAGTTCCTCACGGATCTGTGGCGGCGGCTCGAAAGCAGGGCACCTCGACCTTTTGCTCGCTTTGTCGTTGGAAGCTATGTTGCTGTATGAGGGGGGTTTCCCCCCCTCCTCGTTGCCCATGCCTCTTGACCAGGGCCAGTGCCGAATCCTCCCTTGGCAATTTGGTTGCGGTAGAAAGAAGATGGGAAGCTCAGGCAGGGGCGCACATGAGCATCAGTCTAGGGTTTTTTCATGAGCTAATTAACTTCATCCACAATTCCAAACTTCAATCTTATTCTCACAATGAGAACCAATAACTTTATATTTTCAAGTTGAATATGTTACTGACCATTTGATGTACTAATTTGTTTTTCCATATTAGTTTAGGTCGATTCTTTGCAATTGAGATGTTATGGGTATCCATAACTTATTGCATAGAGATGTCAGTATATGCATATTTTCATCATGTTAACATATTAAAAATAGCTATAGAATCCAATTAATATAGTATTAAAAAAGATAGTATTCATGTGGAATATGATTACAAATATATAATATCATATTACTAGAAATTTGCTTAAACAACTACAAGTAATATAAATATTTTTATTGAAAGAACAAGGACAAGCCTGAAATCTTTTGCAGTTGCAATTTTCATAAATTAAAATGTAGAAGAATTTTGGTCATTTGATGTTGCTTCAATCTTTGTTACACTTGTATGGCCTAGCAAATTAGCCACCTACACAGATTATGGTTCAACTTCCAAGCAAAGATAAATAAGACTAAGGAAAAAAAGGAGGGCACATGCTGTAATTATGTATAATAGTGGAGATTTGGCTATGCTAAGGATTTTCCTAAAGGAGATATGGATCACTTATTTTTCTTATTAAAGTAAGCTTAAACGAATGGATCAAATTGCGAATTCTGAATCTACCAATCATGAGAAAAAACAGTTTGACATTTCAGACATGCTTATTATACGTTCTCCTTATATAATTATTGATTCATGGAGCATTGAGGTTAGGCCATGCAACCTATCTATTTCAAGGCAAAATAAATATTTTTCACAATCTAACTTCTGTTATATCACACCCATGGTGTTTCCTGGTATAGCGTTGTAAGCAATTGTGAAGGTTTATAACTCTAGGGTTTAACTTTAATCTGATTAGCACTGCCCATAGCTTCCTTGATTCAGTAAAATGTCTCAAAGGAATCTTTTACTAATTGTTTTTAGTGAGAGTTGGGCATCTTGGTGTTCTCGAATCATATATGCACTCTTTTAAACACATTGATCTCATGGATTATAAGTTCTATTTATGGAAATGAGTTCCTTCCTTATTGGTAAGATTCCATTTTCTTTATTGGCTATGGTCAAAGTTATACTAAACTAATTTCATTGAATGTTGTGGTTGAAAAATCCATATCATAGCAATATCATGCTTTACAGTATTGATCTAGGCAAGGAATGTCACAAGCTACTACACTTGTACACTCTTTCATTCACTCCTTTCTTGTTTCAAACACATTAAACACTTAAATCTTTCCCAATGTTTAGTTGTGAAAAATTGGGGAACCCTGAGCAACCCAGGGAATGCATTTCAAAGTTATCTTTTGTAGGGTTTGTGAAAAATTATACTCTGCTTCAACATGTTACCTTGTCTTTGATGCCCAATTTGTTTGTTGGATTTTAGAATTGATGCCATGACTAGGGTTTACGAGAGCCTTATGTTTCTCAGTGTTGAGAATCACAATAATTTGTGTAATGGTGCCCTAGAATCTCCAAAATATTGTAAGAATAACCAATAATTTAGCTTGAAGGGTGTTTTCCAATCCAGTCCCTTTGGGTTGTGAAAGATAGGTGACAGTTGTATAACACTTATTATCTTTTTGCTCCAACATCTATATTAAAATTGCTCGTGAAATCGCTTCTAAGATGGAAGTCGTGCTAGAAATCTCCGATGGCACTTAAAGTTGTTGTTTGTTTTATTTCATTTTCATAACAAATTATTATTCAATCTCTAGGTAGCAAATAGATTTATGCGCCATTCACTTCTCTATATTATATGTGTTACATCATTTGTTCTCTCACTAAATATGATGGTCATAAAACATATCTTACTCAGTTTTTTTCGGCATTTCTTTTCCCCCACTTTGGGGGTATGCTAGTAAATTTGTATTACAGAAAATGGAATCTTTCCTTTTAACTTTTTATATATTTCTTTCTTTTTCAAACATTCAATGCAACAAGATAATATTGTATTGCAAATTAGAAGCAGGAGCACATCCACCAATGAATTGTAAATTACAAATATGATGCAGAAGTTTCCAGAATATCATTTTGTGTCGATAGCTTAGAATTTATTTGCATGGTTCAACCGTTTGATTGGATACAAACAAAATTGTGATACACTTAACATGCAATTGCGATACTCATCATTGACCATTGCAAAGCAAACACCACATTCATGACTTCTCAACGATAACATTTTGTGTTACCTTTCAGAAGAACGAGGGTAAGAAAGCAATCGAGACTCATATAACAAGGAGAGTAATTTTATTTATTTATTCTATGAAAATGCTTGCGAACTTTGTCCAAAATCATAATTTGATTGAATAATAGGATTTTTTTCCAAAAATATTACTATTTAAAAATAAATAAAACAAAGTTTAATTTTACAAAATATTATAAATGAAATTATTTTATTGACAAAAAATTGAGGTGCAAACTTTTCCTCAAGTTTTGAACGCTAACAAAGGTTCGATCCATCTCAAAGCTAAAATGGATCTAGGCTGATTTAGTTATTTTGTTACAAATAAAGTGGATTTTAATAAAAAAAATTATGCAGTAGCAAACACGAGAATAAAGTGAAAACATTATAATAATGTGGACATAAGATTAAAGAGGAAATTTGTGTGACAAGCTCCTCGCTAGTATTTTATCCTTGTCCTCGCTTGGAAAATTAATTATAATTTTAACGTTATTAATTTATTGCAATGATTGATTTCAATTATAAACTTAATCTTTGTTGATATTAAATTAAGGTTTTAATATATAAAATACTACCCTATTGAAACAAAATCTAACCATCTAAAATGACATCTATTTATATATAGACTAATAATTACATTCAATGTTTATTAATTTATAAATAGATTTATTTTTTAATTATTTAATTATTTTTCTTTATTAATTTATAAATAGATTTATTTTTTAATTATTTTATTATTTTTTTACTAATTATTCTCTTGTTTAAATTTGTTTATTTTTAAAACTTAAAATATTTAAATTATTTTAAAATAACAAATTCTTCTTAAAAAAAAACTCTATGGACCAATTTCATGCACCACATTTCACAATGAAATACAACTATAACCTTAAACAAATTCTCTATTCACAATTCGATAAATCTGGCTAAGTACTTTGTTAATGCATTCTCAACATTTCTTGATTCAAGAGTTGATGTTTCCATGAAATATGTATTTTATCATCCTCGGAATGTTATTCCATCCTTTATAGAAACAACTCTAAGATGGCACAAAGTAGCATTGTTACTAACAAGCATTATCACAATATTGACATCAATGTGGTCTCTAAGATGCTTAAGCCATATCTCTAGGTTCTCAAAGGTTACATCATAAACTAACAATGCACCAACTTCTCCTCCATAATATGCACTTCTTATAGCCCGGTATCTGTTTTGTTGAATAGAACCAAAAGAAGAAACAATTAATGACTATACATGACCCAACCTCAAGTCAATGGCCAATGAACATCCATCAATGTAACCATACATTAATTGTTTCCAATAAAACCTGCAGTCATTCATGCCAAATGCACTTTAAAATAAATATCAAATGTAGGTAAATCTTGCAAGATGAACAATTATGTGCTAGACACGATTGAGTGTGATGCATAATGCCTATAATTGGATCTGTTAAATTGTAAAATTATTCAATCACCCATAAAAGACATTGGAGCAAACTAACCTCTCTACATATTGGATAATCAAAATATGCTAATGAATAAAACAACCCAACAAATATTAAACAAACAATTAATTATTATGGTAATCCATGATTAGATGAATGTGGCAGTGAGTTGCTAAGTGCATACTATGTATGATCAAAATGATATGATTAAATTGAATAAAAGGGAGAAAGAGAAGTGCTTGACTGGTATTTGATGAACGATATAGAGTAGGCCATCGAATTGTTGACCAAGGAATCTCTGAAGGTACAAGGTCCCGAGGATAAAATTGTTGTTGAACTAAGATATTAATTTTTTTAGTCGATGATGAATATTTAAAGACAAATAGATTTAAGAATTTAATTTATATCCTGCATAATGGGATTTTATGATGATTAAGGTACCAATATTACTCCTCCAACACTTAACACTTGGAGGCAACTATTCCATTTAAACAAATTCCACAAAATTTGTAACAGAAAATGAAGTGAGTCTATCCACGGATTCCAAAACAAAGCATAGGGGGGAGGGGAGTGATGCCCAACATTACCCTCCACTCTTTCCACCTCATGCCATGAGGTGGAAAGGGGGGAGGGCGATGTTGGGCATCACCCTCCCCCTTTACACTAATTTTTAAAATATTTTTAATGTCACGTATCTTAAAAAAAATTATTTTGATGTCATTTTTAATTTTCCTTTTTTTAATTTGATGTAGTGTTTTATCTTTTTTTTAAGTTTGATTTTTAATTTTCGTTTTTTTTTTTTTTTTTTTTTT
>JASDQU010028459.1:29300-42522 GCA_032191745.1 Picea mariana
ATAAATGTTGTGTCTCTTGTGAATGTGTATTTCTCAGTGATCTTGTTCTTATTATGCTCTTATCTATTGAAATGCAAAGAACTATAATAATGGCATAAACATTAACATTAAGCACCCTCTTGTGTGCTAAGTCATTCTTGGTGGTGAAAGGTCTTTCTCTTGAAGAATATAACAAAGGATTTGGATGGGTTTTCTTCCCTTGTTGAGAAGGGTTTCCTAGGATACTTCTTGTGTTCTTGTGCATGGTGTTTCTTCTTGTGATCTTGGTTGCTGCAACATTCTTGTTTATGGTTAAGACATGATGAAATTAAATGAACTACATGCTTAACCTAATGCTTATGAAAAATCAATAAAAATCATGCCCTCCTTTGGCTCAAGTGATCCACCTTCTTCAGCTATCCTCCTCTCACTCTCTCCAAATGCACATGAAGAATGAATGAGTCTTTTCCTCTTTTCCCTTCTTTTCATTTTCCCAAAGTGACTTTTGGGTGATCCCTAGATCTAATGGCTCACATTCATTTAGATCAAGGGTGGAGAATAAGTGCACATTTAATTCTCACTTTTAATTTATTATTCACACCTTTCATTAAATACCCACATTGTACTTTATGATTCTAAAGTCACTTTCAATTTAGAAAAGAATTTGACTTTACCACTTATAAAGTCATAATAAAAGAGGGTCACACATGTGGACACTTTTCCCTAGGCAGAGGCTCAAAGCCTAAGGAAACCACTTATCCTTGGTACAATTTTTAACAAAATTGGGGTTGGTTCCATACGGAACCATACAGCCAGCGATGGGGACCACTTGAACTTAATTTTTTTTTCAAATCAATAAATTCATAGTGGGTTGTGGAGACTCAACCAACAACATTTGACAATGAAGACCTATATTGGATGGAGTTGGACCCACTTCCACAGCCATTGGATCTAAACATTGTTGTTGGACGAGTACCTTCAGGGCTAGGGGAATCAAAACAGAATCCCATTTTTGAGTCTAGTCATGTTGAGGATGTAGATGATGAAAAATCAAATAATTCTCTCATATGATTAGATTGTACAGTCTAGAGTCTAGACTATAGTTATTTATTAGTACTATGCTTAATTTTGGACTCTAGAGTCCATCTAGAGTCTCTTTGTTGATGTATTTTGGTTCAGATGTGGATTGCACTCTGTTCTATTTTGGTTATATTCACCCTTACTTTCTATATACGTGAGAAACTTTGCATATTTGAGTATAATGGTTTGGATTCACATGGATGCACATGAATATATTTGTTTTCAAAATTTGAATATTTTATATATTTTTTGGTCGACAAGTTTTGTGCTCCGGCTTTGTTTCCAGTTTTTGTCTAGTTCCAGTCCGGTTCCAGTTTCTAGGGTCGACCAATTCGATGACCAGTCCAGTTCTGATAACATTGGATGAAACATACAAATAGAATCCTCCAAGGAACAGCCAAGCCTAATTGAAAGATATTTTTCTTTGAATAGTTTGTTTCACTTTTACTATTTCATCTATGACCTTGTTCAACATTAAAAGGAATCTCCCTTTTCAGTGCTATTATATGTTGGGTTCTCTCTAGAATCATTTTATTGTAACGACACTATCTAGGGAAAAGAAACAATGAACATGGATTTCTTTTCCTCTCAATTGACAGGACATTGGAAGTGTAGATTGCTTTCCTTGGAGATGTAGAAAAATGTACCAGATTTGCAACCTGTCTGGATTTGGAGGATGCATTACCTGTTTATTCATGAGAAGGATAGCTAACTGAGCATGTGTTTACAACAGATGCAAAAAGACAAACTTATGAACTATTAATGATGTTAGACAAGATGGTGTTAATAAAGAAAAAACATGATCACTGTGCCAGCAAGAAGGGAAATATAAGATTGAAGGGATATTACTAGCACTTAATATTCTAATTATTGCAGTGCTTTTCTTAATTCCTCAATTTCCATTTTAAGTAGAATTCATCTTTAGTTAAGAATAAGGTTCATACAATACTGTTTCTACATCCTTGATATGTGAAATAAGTTGCTATAATCAAACTATTTGTAAATATCTGCATGCCTGTTATTGATTTTACATGGACCAATGCTTCATAATGCATAAATAATACATCATATCACATTTTTTACTGATTTGAGTGCCCAGAGAGTTCTACCTCGTCGAAAGAAAATTGAAAAGCATGTCAAGCATCCATAAGCTTCATTTTCATCAGTGTCTTCATGTGGGATATCTGGCTGGTCATTCTGATCTTCAGTTATTTGTTCATTATCTTCTAAAAGAGCAGTTTGTGCATCATTATCAGGTTCTTGGATCAAACTGTTGACAGAAACTGTACTTGTTCGCTTCCTTTTGCGTAAAATGACACGCTTAGTGATGCATGAGCCACAAGCAGGACAAAGTAAGTCATGTGATTTCTGCTCCTTTAGAATTCTGACAATCTCTTCTACCTTTCCTGTGGATGTACCATTGTCAAGAGTCCTTGCCCACTGATCTGTCAGTTGCAACTCATCCTGCGCCCTTACAAATTCATCCATTGAATTCAACATGATAGTTTCAGAGACACTTGGCTGATTCTCATTAACCTCTGTCATGGTTTTCTTTGCCATGGTCTGGATCACCTTCTCATCTTTTACTAGTTCAGCATCTTTACTTTCATACTCAATTGCTTCACCTTCTTTGTCCAAGAAATCCTTGCTTTCGGAACCTGTAATGATGTATTTGATGTTACATAAATTAGATACATTGTTTGTAGCCTGACAGCAAATTAGTAATCTTTCAGCCATACTCGATTGCAGAATTTTTATGGAGAGTGTGTTTTTCAGTTAAGTGTATATACAGTGTTGTTGAGACAGGAAATGAGATTTTCTGAATTTCAGCACTATTTGATGATATTTGAATTTCTAAAATGTCAAATACTGATTATCAGCAAAAATTTATCACTTTGACTAGCTACCAACATGCTTCCTTTTGAGGAATGGGAATATGCAAGTAGAATGCAATTTTTGCAAATCAACATATTCCACATCATGGAGGAATGCTATATGGACTCCTCTGAATGAAACTGTTAGAAGGCTTGAAGTACAGTCCCAAATGGAAGTTTATACAGGAGACAGGAAAGGCAATCCAACCTTTTTTAAAAACTGAACACAGAAACAATCAAAAAATATACTCATTTCAAAAATGATCCCCATAAAACATGATTTTTACTTACCTTCCTGAATTTTATGCTTGATAGGAAATCCCTTCTCAAACAATACTTGGATGTTATTCAGTGTTTGGCAATGCTCTGTGTGTTTCTGTATAAGCTCTATTCTAGGATTCATGACTGGGTGGACCCAACTGCAATGGCGACATTTCCATAATCCTTGAACATTGCAGATTCACAAGACAAAACTCTATCAGAACTAGGGACTAAACATAAAAAATGAAGTGTTCTATCTTTGAATTTTATTGTTGTTCAGGGTTCGGAATAAACTCTGGAGTCTGAAACAATAAATCAATCATTTTAGATGGATCACTTGTATTAATATAACAAAATGGTACAATGTCATCAGCACATACACATCGTTTTACCTTCCTGGCAACTGCCTTTTAGCATCTGATAAACCCACCAAAGGTTCACCCCTTAAGAACAAATGAAAAACACCAGCATAGACTGCGGTTTATAGAAAATAATCAGTTTACTCAGTTTCAGTATATTTTATAGCCACAAAATAAGTTATAACAAGAGAAACTCCCCACAGAATGTAGGTAAAAAACACAGATTTCTAGAAAACATGTCTTTAGGGATGCACATGTGTGCTACAAACAATTGACCTCTTCTTCCCTTTTTCTGAATTCACCAATAAATGTATTCAAGTAATAGTCTTAAGCTTCTTTATTGGTCTCATCAGCAAGAGCCACTCCTTGAACATTATTCTGTGCGCTAATCCTCTCCCAATAATCTCGATTGCATGTATAACTAATCCTCTAGCATGTGGCAAGAAGAAGTAATCCTTTAATTGGGCCCGTTATCCCCAAGTTCTAGGGATAACTAAGGAGATGATGTCTCGAGGCCCTCAGGTTGCAAACATGGAGAACTGAGAGACAGCTTGACCAGCAGCATCCACTTGCACAAACAGAGGCCCACCTCACCACCACAGCTCCAAGATCATCACGACGGTATCCACCACATCAGCTGGCCTTCGGAAGACATTGGGTCTTGCTCCATGAGGTACAAGTCAGGTATTATGGTGAGTGTCATTTTGATATTTGAGTCATTTTAGTTTGTTGCATCTATTACTGCTTTTGATTATGTAACGTTTGCTTGGACATTATGCTCTTTTCCTTGTTTCACTTTGGTGGTTGACATTTCGCCCTAGTAAGTGGGTCACCCTTAGGGATAGGTTTGCTATTGGGAGGTCCTCTTGACAATTCATCGTGCCATTCCCGACCATACTTGTCACTTTCCACACTTCATCCCCTCATCTCCTTATCTTTTGGGATTTTCGGGTGTACTGACCCAAGAAGGGGTTGTCCCTCATTTCATGGGAAGAAGGGGTTGAAGGCCTAGAGGCTTGTAGCTAGCAAAAGATAAAAGCCATCATTAACCTTCTAGATGCTCGCCCAGGGATCCCAAGGACAATGAAATGTCTCTCATAAGAAACTGATGGGACCCGCAAAAGAATAATTAATAACAAAATGCCAGCCAGGGTGGAGCATGTGTGGGCATTGTTTTTATTGCTTAGGTAGAAGCCCCCACACATGTTTTCAACTTGGGGATGCATGATGTGACCAGGGTAGAGTCAAGGTGGGCACAGTTTTTCATGCTTAGGTAGCAGCCCCACCTTGGCTTCAACCTGGAAACATCTTAAAAGAATAAAAGGCAACATATGGGCTTGGAAAAAGGTTGCATTGAAAACGAAGGTGCAGCACACCCTCTACAAAGGCACCCATAAGTGAGACACTACAATCCCTTGTATTTCATGAACCCCATGCCCAAAAGTCTTCCCCTCATCCATGACACCTCATCCACTGACTTAGAAGGAGGTCCCCTTGGGAAACACTCCTAAACTTGAGGAACGATTCACCCAATAGGCCGTTTTGTCAACCCTCCCATATCTAAACTTGGCAAATTGCATAGGGTCTTTGAGCATTAGTTTATTTTGATGAGGTGGTTTGGATGTACTTGCTTAGATGGATTTTTTATTGATTTGATTTACTCATCATGATGCTTTGACTTGAGATCCTTTGAGGGCGTATCCATTTGTCTTTGCAGGACCTAGTTGGTGGACAGATTTGGAGAAACAAGCCTAGCTTGGGCTTCCATGGGGCTTGAAGCCCATAGGTTGGATGCCAAGGGCCCACATGCTAGATCACGGAGACATGCCTTTGGAGGCCTAGAGGACACCTTGGAGGATCTTTCTCAACGCCTACATGCCAAACAATTTATTTAGAAGAGGCAAAACATCACCTTCTTGCAGCTTGACATCACACATGGGTTAGGATGTGGCGGTGATGTGACACTTGGCACTTTGATGCTGGAGCAACTCTCAAGCATATCAACAAGGGCAGCCAACACAAGGTGAACATAAAACGACAAATTCCTTGGGGAAAAGGCCAAGACAACATCCCATAAAGTGTTGGGGATGTGAAGGAGACCACTTGTATAAGGATTTTCCTCACAAGGGAGAGAAGGTGAGGAATATGCATAACATTGAGGAAGTTGATACAGTGGATGATGTGGGCAAGAGCATGTCAAGGATTTACTCAGCCTTGGACAACAGACAAGAAGATGTCATGTCCCCTTCTGAGTGATCATGGGACTTGGACGCAATAGCCTAAGTGATTCACGTAGGCTATAGTCCTTAAGAAGGGAATTAATTAATCATTTAATGTCCTAAGGGGAAAAGTGCCTAACAAAACGACATTAGATAATTAAAAGGGGGGAAAAAGGAAAAAAGCACCTAAAGTGACTTAGGAAGAATATGAAACGTCACTTAAATTGATTAAAAGGAAAAAAGGGTTGCAAAATAGTCAACAAACAAATAAAAGGGAAAAAGGAGGGCGCCCTCTCTCATTCTTGTATTGGCATTTTTCTAATTTTCTCATTGAGAGAGCTCATTGTGGTTTTGGAACTCTTGGGATGGAAACCCTAAGAGGATTTTTAGAGATTGGCTTCGGTGGTGAGACCATCCACCCTAGTTGGTCATTTTCAGGAGGAAATCACTTAGATTTCTTCATTGAGCTTCAAAGTGGCAGAGTATTCCTTGTTGGTAGCTAGAAGTTGCATATCCGTGGCTGGCTTTTACTTAGAGGGCGAGTTATTTGGTGTTGAGGAGATTACTTGTCAGCTGGGTCAATTTTTTCTTGTGTTGGGAGCAATATTAGAGAAAGGGGTCGAGTTCCTTGTCAGTGGGATGCATTGGTACAGTTGAGCTCAAGTTCCCTTCATCCTGGGCACATTACCTGGTAGATGGGCACATATCTTGTTGGAGGCAGCACTCTTTTTCTCTGTGGGACGAGTTATTGCACTAGGGGAGTCATGTACTGTTTCTGGGCGAGTATCTGAGGCAGTGGGGGCGATATTTCCTTCATTCTGTGACTGGATTTTTTGTTGGGAGTTTGCACCAACATTGTGGGTCAAGCTATCTTCAACGGCGGCCGAGTTACTCACTTTCCAAGGGTCAATATTGCTTGGGAAGGACTGTTGTCCTACAGCAATCAGCTAGCAGCCTACAAATAACTGCTATAGGCCTGTATATTGTCTATATGTTTGCTACACATTTTTCTAAATTATAGACAGCCCATTGTTGATGAACAATCCAGAGTTTTTTCTTCTTTTGATGTTGTTAGAATACTTGTGAAATGGTATTATGTATTGCTGCTAAATAAATTGGATGATAAGTTATGAATACACATTTTGCACACTTTCTTATGTATTGTTGACAAGCAACCAAAATTGTTAGATGTGAGTAAAAGCTTCACATATGAACTATTTGACCAAATGTCCATGTCAGCAAACTGAATGGAAACTTAGAAAGAAAAATATAGCAAGGAACTTTACAGTGGTATCAGAGCCCTCTTTCCTACCAGCCTGAAGAGGGGTTTTGCTGTTCATGAGGGGTGAAGACAATAGATTTATAGGTGTCACATACAAAAGTAGAAGGCAACGAGGGGCAGAAAACATTTTTGAAGAGGAAGAAGAAGTAAGGGAAAATCAACCGGAGGTTGGACAAGTGGAAAACATGGGTGATGCCAATGAGGAAAGGGGAATCCAGATCTTGGAGAGTTTAGCAGCTGGACAACAGCATCTTACTCAACTTATAACTAAGTTACTCACCAATCAAACCAATCAGAATCATGGGAGTAACAACGGAGCAGGGGGGTCCAATGTGAATAATGGAGCCGACAACAATAATGAGATTCCCGTACTTAACAACACCAGGATCCCTATGCAGATTGGTGCTAGGACCACTAGCAGAACAGTGCCTAGACCTCTTTTACCCAATTTTTTGGGAAAACAACCAACGGAAAATCAAGGGCAGCAAGTTCAAGGTGAAACTTTTCAAGACTATTTGAGAGAATATCAAGCCCTAGGTGATGAGTTTCAGGCAACCATGTCACTTCAAGACTTCTGCACAATCAAATACGGGAATAGACCAAGGGATCATAACAGGGTGCAACAGAACAAGGAAAGAAAATTGGCCCCATTTTTTGTGGGATGTTCCTCTTACATGAGGGTTTTATGTACATGTGGCATCATTTGATTTTGTATTGACTTAGTCTCCTTCTTTGTGTGGATAAAAAGTCTTCTTTCTTAGTCTCCTAAGCTAATTTTAGGGAAAAAGAATTAATAAAGCATGAGAGGATGTAGAAGCCTCCTCTATAAATAGAGGCTCTCCTCTCGTTCCAAATCATTGTGTAATTGTTGGAGATCATTTTTACAAGCCATTAATAGAAGATCTTTCTTGGAGTTTTTTTGGTGTCAATTCTTGGAGCTCACTCTTCCTTGGTTCTTGGCTCATCAAAGATATTATTGTCGATGTTCAAGACTTCTACAAAGCTAGCAAGATCAATCCATTTGAGGAGTTACTTAACTACTTGGAGAGGAGATGTTATAGGGTTTTTTCCTTCCTTCTTCTCTTGTTAACTTGGGTAAGTACTTAATCCATTGCTTTGTTTTTCCTTTTAGTTACTTAGCAAGGGTTTTAAGCATTATATTCAAGTTATAGTTGATCTTCTTGGTCAAGGCCATTCCCTTGAGGAAACGCTTCTTGTAGGGCCYTGGTTTTCTTGTCTTGTGTTGATTAGACAAGAGACTTTTTTGCCCTAAGGTTCTAGTCCCTCATTCTAATCTATAAGCCTTGGATAGCCAATTATAAGCCTTGGATAGTCACTAAGTCTAAATCCCAACAACCAACCACAAAAACTYTAAAAATCCAAATTTATTTTCTTTCTTATTTTATAAAAGACAAAAATCCAAAAAAATATCAAAAGAAAAATTAAAMAAAAAATATGTATTTGTTGTCTAAAGAAAGGTTAACGTTTCATCTTGTTTTCTAGACATATTGTACAAGGATTTATGCTTCATTGCTTATCTTTAACCCTAAGAAGGCTAATCAGCTCTYCCTCATTGTGCTTTAAAGATTATTCTAAAATATTGTGGGCTGATTTAAGGAGTTCTTCAAATCTGGAAATTAAATTGCAGCATTAGAAATCAGATTCGGTGAAACCCTAAAGGCTAGGGTTCGGTGCTTCAAGGTGTATTCTAACCCTCTCCTAGTCTATACTTCATTTCTAGATCGTTTCGCAAGCTTATTTAACATATCTAGTTGTGAAATTAATCTCCTAGTTGTTAATTGTATTTATCTTTTATTGGGAGATTATCTTGGTAAAACCCTAAAGGGATTCACCATCCATTCTTACAAGTTTATGCAAAGTTCACGATTACATATCAATTAAGTTTGTAATTTATCAGTGCTAGTTTGTATTTAACGTTGTAGCTATCTCTTATTTCAGACTAAGTACGTAAAGTTAGCTCCTAACCCTCTTTATATTGGGGTGGTTTCCGTCTTTATATTGGGGTGGTTTGTGCTCTTGTTTTCTATCAGATATTTTTTAAGGCATATTATCACTTATTGGGCACTGGTCCATCTAATCATATATTGAGGTGTTGTTTTTTGAAGTGAATCTTTCACAAGACAACTACTTATTTGACAGGTTTACTTCACTTAGATTGGGATACCCCCCATGGCTTTTAGGAGCTAGCCTCAAGTGAAGGAGAAAAGTACTGAGGTGACAGTGGTGCATTTCCCAAGTGTGCTTACCTCCTTAGGACCACAAGTGGGGCTCTTACAAGGATGCTAATTTGGGCGGTAACACCCTGTAGCAAAAATCTCAAGTCATTTTCTCTGCATTTAAAGTCTATGGTATCTCAGGCCTGCCAATGTATGCATCAAAAGCAGCTGAGAAATACAACACCTCCAGATCTACTTGGAAAGAATCCTGATGTAGTCTGTGTGGCTAGGAATAATAACTTCACCAAGCTTGCAGATAGTTCCAATCTCACAAGTAGAATGTTAAGCACTGTAAGTATGATATGAGCTACTCATTCACTAGGGCGGGAGAGATTCAGTAAAAAGGAATTACATGAAAAAATCGATAGGCTGGTACTAGGTGTGTTACTTTGGCTAAGCAAATTCGTCACCTTAAAACCTTATTTGCAGGCATGCAAGCGTGAAAGCTACAGGTTCATGTCACATGTACATAATATCTCGATCTTCTATTGACTGTAATATCTGCATTACGAGGAAAATAAATGTAATATTAAATCTTGAGAATTCGGATGAGGATGTTACCTTCCTCTTCCTCAAAGTATACGCTCCATTCCGACTTAGCGTTTGGCTGCGTCTTATCGGGCTTGGTGCTGTTCGCTGGCATGGCAGACAATACGGAGCCGTTTGAAGAATTCATGATGGGGAAATGCCCATTGGATCCTCCTTCCACAAGCTCTTTATTTTCACAACTGGAGATCTCTTCAACGCACGATGTTTCAGATGGCTCCACATCTTTCATTATCCCATCCTTCACTCCCCCGCCGCTGCAATTCTCTTGACCATTTTCAACAGTGTTTTCTACAACTCGAAAGTTTCTAATCAAGCYTGAAACCTTAGAACTCTTTCGAATCAGAGCATCGGAGGATTCCTCGTCATATTGAACCGAAAATGCATCGATTTCAGTTTCCATTTTCACCTTCCTTGAACAGAAGGCGCAGTTGCAGAACCGCAGTAAGTTTCTGAACAAAAAACTGAAATAATTAAGGAGGAAAGGCACTGYTCTACACCAAAAGTTCGCTCTCAACAAATGAAGTTATAATGCGGAGAGTCCAAAGCCGTGTAGGTGGCAATGTTATAGGAACTTCCTCACGGTAAAATTCAGGTCCAAGCAAAGGTATCATATCAATTTTCAAAGAAATAAACTACAGTATTTATTCTCTGCCTCTCGAACTAAAATATTCTTAAATAAATGCGCATGATCTTCCATGTCCAAGCTGACATCCAGAAGAAATCCTTCAAATCAATCTCTACACGACTACCAGTCCCACTGAAATATAAAATGAAATGACACTTACTCTCAAGAGCTTCCATGGAAACTGAAACTATAATAGAATTAAATGCTTGCAATTAATGCTCCGCTGACTTCCATAGATTTTCTTTAATTTTTTCATTCAATAACAAAATTGATAGCTGGCAGGACGCCCGCGTGAGCGTGTCCTTCCAACTTCTGATTGCATTTTTCCAATGGCGAGCGCGTCAAACGKCCGAKTGACGTCCATTGCCATGCTTTATAGCCTAACAAGGTTGTCGAYCCCGGTCCCGGTATATGCACAAACCTTTCTCACCAAGGTCCCGCCGAGAATCGGGCTTTTGCAGCGAAGACAGAGACACTGATGTCAGGGTTCATAGGACCCGAGGTCCCTAGTTCGAACCACAACAAGCCAAAACTTTACCGGGAAATTCTCCCGTCATTGAAACGCCGGTACCGTATCGGGTACAGAGGCGCGGAGTTTAAACTCGGAGAGTCCCATCCCTCCGTTTCCTCACCGAGTGAAGTCAAGTTGTCGGAAAACCCGATAATAGACGAGCAATTTTCTTGACGTCAAACACTGTGTTGGTAGCACGAGGCTTATTATAATGTGAAGTACATGGGGTAGGTCCGGGTCCGAAGGCGGACTTATGGCAAGAAATCAAGGGTTCGAAACCTAGTAAGCTCCAAACTCCACGCGGCCTGCCAAGGTCTACGGCCCCTCATACTCTGGGATTTCGCTGAAACGAAAGATTAAGATGAAGGAAGCGGTTACCTGGAACACTTTAGTCTGGTGTTTCGGTAAAAGAGAAAACCATATTCAGTATTACGAGGTCTCGAAAACGGGCGAGAAAGTGGACCTTCTGACTCGTCAGTCCTGACTCTGAGATGGTCCAGTTTCTGTACATGTTGGATTCCCACTAAAACTGGATCTCCCAACCTGCATAAACTCGGGAAAAATAGACACAACCGTTTAAAATCTATGACGACCTTACTATATATATACTTATATAATGCATATTAATATTGAATAAACAATGAATTGTTTCTTTCACCCGGAACCGGAAATAGGCACTTCCCCAAATTCATAGATGATAAGGCTTGAACTCGGAAATAGGCACTTCCCTGATTGTTTTTTTCACCCGGAACCGGAAATAGGCATTTCCCGAAATTCATAGATGGTAAGGCTTGAACTCGGAGAAATAGGCACTTCCCCAAATTCATAGATGGTAAGGCTTGAACTCGGAAATAGGCACTTCTCCAAATTCATAGATGGTAAGGCTTGAACTCGGAAATAGGCACTTCCCCAAATTCATAGATGGTAAGGCTTAAACTAATGACCCCCTCGTACCAAGCGTACATCTTACCAATTATATTATCCCATGGGGTTGAATAAACAGTTGGTTATTTCTTAAACACATAGTGTCCACGTTGTGGGTGAGTAATGGTCAGTGGTCATCTCTAAAATGTCCACTATGTGTGGTGCCGGTATGTTGTAGTCTAACTGTTTTATGTTCTAGAGAAGCCTATAAGAAAGTTAAAATAAAATTTAATATAATAGGTAATTTGTAAAATATTGAATATGGAAGAGGTTTAAATGTTATATTTTGATTCTAATATCTAAATGTTATATTTTGATTGTGTAATTTCAATAATTAATAAGTAAGATTCTAATAATTATTCTAAATCTTGAATAAAAATTAATTTGAAAAATATGATTAAAAAATATTACTTAGTATATTTAGAATATTATGTTTAAACATTCTTGGTTTTTAATTTTTTTGGTATTTTTTCTTAAAAGTTTGTTTAATTGAAAATTCATAAAATTTCATATTTTACTATGGAGATTACATATTTCAGAGTTTTTAGGGTGTTGAATCCATGTATACATTAAAAAATAAAGGTTGTATGGCAGCTTAGTTTCATAGTCTTAAAAGAAATCAATTTATAAAGATTTTAAATTAAAAAAAATTAATACCTTCACAAAGATTGGAATTCAAAGAATTCGACCTAGACTCACAAGGAATGGAGGAAGAAGTGTTGTTCCATGACACTTAGTTTATAGATTTGTCATATGCCATATTGACCACTATCTCTGACCACATTTTTACTTTAATGTGGATGTTGTATAGTTTTAGGATTAACCTAAATTTCCTTCCAATTAAGTTAAGCTAGCCAAATGCAAATTACATTTTAAAAATATTCAATTTTTCTTTTTCAAAATAAACCTTTCAAATTTAATAATATATATTTGTATATAATATTTATTATATTACATAATAAATATAATCTAAATAATATATTAGATAATAAATATAATAATGCATAATAATAAATATATAATACAACTTTTTATATTTAAATGTGATGATTGGTGAAATTCATTGATTATGTAATTAATTCTACATATTGAAAGAAGTGAATGGAGCAATAACACTTCAATTCTATCAACCAATTAGAAATGAGAAAGGCAAATATTTTTATTATATCCAAATATATATATTTGTTTTCCTATGTTAAACATTACATTGTATACACAAATTTATGATAAAAAACAAATTAATTTCATATCAATATCACTTCAAAAGCAAACTCATTGCTATAGTCTCATGGTAGGGACTAATAAGATGTAAGCAATGTAAA
>JASDQU010028460.1:0-10080 GCA_032191745.1 Picea mariana
TGCTATCATTTCTTCCGTGAAAATTGTCCAAGTGACGAGTGATTTGCGAGAACAAAGCCATCGATACCATACAAATTGATTAGGTTCTAAATATAAAGAAGAAATTCGTACCTTTTGTGTATGTGGCACATTATGGAGATCAAAGAATTGCTCCATCTGAAGTATCCATGTGATTAGGTCCTTGCTATCAAGCTTCCTCATATCAATCTTAGGAACGTGGTTGGTCTTAAAACCAAAATTGGAGTTTCTCTATTCTTGATTCACCTTCCTTGTGTCCTCATCATGAATTTTATGGGATGAATTTTCACTTTTAGGTGTCTTCTCTGTTACGAAATTTTTTAATACTTCCATGATCTCCCCTTTTAAACCATCCATCTTAGTATCCAATTTAGCTTCCATTGAATCCATCTTAGTATCCAACTTAGATTCCATTGAATCCATCTTCTTTTGTAGTTCATTTATGTCCCTATGCATTTCTTCACCTTCATCAAGAGTCCAAGTAGGATTTTCTGGAGGCTTAGTTGGTGTAGAAGTTCCCTTTTTTGGTGGCATGTTGGCCATGTATCACTTTTGAACCTTGATTTTGAGGTGGTTCTACTAGACAATATTTTTTCTATTGTATCTCCCAATTTTTATCCCTTCTAGGTATGAAACTTTCTTTTATGTAGTTCTCTGATATTTATTCTCTGTAATGCCACATGTTTCATCAAAATTGGATGTGCCAAGTGAAATTTACACTAACTTCCCCACAACTTGCCGATTTTTGTCCTTTCCATGAGATCTCACTTGTATAGCGTGCCCCACACAAAATAATTGATATAAAATTCTAAAACTCACACCAGAAATACTACAGACTGTCCATGATCGAATGAAACTATTCCCACTCAATTTGGATACTCTAGGAACAAGTTATGATTGTTTTACCTGGAACACCTTCTTGAGACTAGTCAATAGGACTAGTCAGATACCTTATCTTACACAGGGTGTATATACAAAGATGACCCAGAAGCTAAAATTTTTACCACAGATACCTTTCTAATTTCTTTAAATAAATTCTAAAGTTCAGAGTCTGAAACATTACGGAAACATTTTTATAGCGAAAATTCCACAATGACTCATTTCAGGATGATTCCAAAATTTTATCTTGTATAGGCTGTATCTCTGAAAGTATAAGGCCTCGGGAGATGAATTTTGAACCCAACGTTCCTTGATCCGTCTAATAAATATCCTCCAAGACAGTTCTTCTGAAACATTGTAGAAAAAAAGTTATGGAAAAAATTCCAAGGTGTATCAGATGTAGCAACAAAACCCCAAGACCTTGAGCTCTGATACCATATGTTAAGAACCAAATACCAATATAGCATAGAAAAACCTCAAAAAAAGTACTCAACGCCTTGAAAAAGAGATAATTTCAGATAATAAGCCTCTTTGAGGGGGCAACCTCCTTTTACCCCACTTAAATGTTCAAGTACAAGATGATTCAAAAATGAAAATGTCTCCTTGGTATATATAGGAGACTAGGAGGTATAATTACAACTAATGGCCTAAAGCTGACATAAATAAAATAACATTACTAATATAATATGCCCCAATTAAGGGGTAATGAGCCAATATTAGGGCTTAACATACAAGGATATCACATTGGTGGGACAAACTAGGTCCCTAATAGAGATTAAGAGAGATGTGATTAGGGAGTTTCAAAAGCCTAATTCGGAATCACAATGTATCACTAAGATCAACGAGATCAAGAAACATGTTGGAGAAACCATATGGGACTATGACCAGTGGTTCAAGATATTGTTGGACAAATTGATGTTTCAAATCCAAGAAATATAGCACATGGAGTAGTTTATTTCAGGACTACTACTCCACGTTCGATTCCCTCTCACCTAGTAGAAGGTGACGACTCAGGAAGAGTCCATGGATATTATGATGTGGCTAGAATCTATACCAATATATGGTGAGACATCAGTAGGGCTGGTGCAGGTTTCATCCAAACTTGCAAATATTAAAATGTAGTTACAAGATATAGATAAGGCTAAGGTGGTGCACAAGCATGTGTGGTGTACTATGTTTTGTTCGGAAGGTCACCATAGGAATGAATTTTGGATGTTAGGAAGCTACATGGAAATGGATGTGATGAATACATTTCCAACTGGACATCATACTTAGTGGTGTGATATTCGATGATAATGGGTTTATATACCTCCCCAGTTCCTAATAGTACATAAGTATCA
The DNA here is from genome assembly GCA_032191745.1 of Picea mariana. Lineage (NCBI taxonomy): Eukaryota > Viridiplantae > Streptophyta > Pinopsida > Pinales > Pinaceae > Picea > Picea mariana. The sequence continues at coordinate 2,238 of JASDQU010028460.1, forward strand.
AAAGACTATGCATACTCCATTTTACAATTTATGCAAATCCATGGGGCATGATGTGAAAAACTATCAGTCACTTCAAGTGATGCAGGATCACACTCTAGATTCCTTTCAGGTCTGGGAATAATAGAAAGGTGGTGACACAGAGAAATGGATAGAGGAGGATACCAAGGAGGTATGAGAGGATTATGTGGATGAGGAAGAAGATGAGGATATGGTGGTGGTGGAGGAGGAATACCACCTATTGTTTAAATTGTGGTGAAGTGGGCCATGTGTCATGATTTTTACCAAACTGTGTGCTCTCTATGGGTACTATCAAAGCACAGAGCATGTCACAATACTTTTCCCAGACTTTTTGGAAAAGTGGGAAGAGAAGAAGGTGCATTGAAATATGGTGACTGTGGAGCCATGGGGAGAATAGAAGATAGAGGAAGAAGTTGATGTATGGGAGGTAACTCAGGGAGGAATTTGTATGGAAATGGAATTAGAGAATGGATAAATATTGGGTTATAACATTGAAGGTAAGATAAAACAAATGGTGTAGTCCCCTCCCAAATTTGATTTTGCACAACAAACACAATTCTTGCACTACATGTAGAGGGATCTATAGGAATACAGAGCACGTCAATAATTATATTATGTAATGAAAATGTCACTATAGGAATTTAGGGTGTGCGAAGAGGTATATAGAGCCACACATAGATCATTAGAGGAGGCTTGTGTCTGTGAGGAATTACCCTAGCAACAAAAAAATCATTGGAGGAATCTTGTGTGCATGAGGAGATACAATGTGAGAGACATACATGACTGAAATAGGCATATAGACACGAAGAGATGAAGAGGTTCAAAAATAAATAAATAGAGTATCACGTGCATGAAGAGTTTCAATTCACGGTGTGAGAAGAAATGCAATGCAACATTGGTCATGAGGACCAAGTTGAGGATCAAGTAAGTAACTTCTTACACTATTGTCTGAAAATGTTAAGAGAAGCTATGGCTTAAAATAAGTCGACATGTATGTTGACAATATGCATGGGGGAAGAAGATATCATTGTATCTATATATGTCATGCTACCGAAAAGGGATGTGCACTAGATGAGAAAATAGAATACATAGGAAGAGACTTCAAGATGACACTTGAACTCATAATCTATGATATGGGAAGTGTCATGTTGAACTTGGAATCTGATGTGAACATATTTCCAAATAAATATTGGGAGTTCATGGAAAATAAAAACTTAGTGTGGCCTCCATTCAAATTAGGATGGCTAGCCAATATTGAATCTATCCCATCATTTGGTTGGAGAAAGTAGAGGTGAATATTGAAGGGGTGAATACTAAAGTAGAATTTGAGGTGATTGATATCATGGATGAAACAAATACCTACCCCGAATTACTTGGAATTAAGTAGGAATTTGACAATAATGTGGTTTTGAATCTGAATAAATAAAAAATGTCCTTTGAAACAAATACCTTCAGCGTAATTGCACTATTAGATCCAAATGAAGGCAACACATACAATCATCCCATGAATGATGATGCATGAGGCTTCATTATTGATAACATCTTTCATATTACGAGGCAAAGGGAAGATTATATCAATCCCATAGTGGATGGTAAGATGCGTTGGAGAATCATGTGCTCATATGACAAAGATTCAGAAGATTCTATGGAGAGATGGCAACAAAAAATTTATGACGTTTCAATAAGATGATGCACATGAATTACCAAAGCGATGCATGAGAATGGAATAGGAGAATTTAACTTGCAACCGTTTGACATAACAAGTTCATTTGATGGGTTCCTTATCCAGATGCATAAGATTCCCTTGACCCATAGAACACAAGCCCTCAATATAATGTTAGAAGGAATACCTTGGCAATGGTGGGTATAACACCATGAACATTTACAAGAATGTGAAGAAGTGGTGGAATCAATCGAGGAAATATTCTAGCCTATGGTAAATTTCTAGGAACAAATGTTTTCCTATGAACAATTTTGGCTAGCCAATAAAAGTAGATTCATACCTCAAATTACTTTGATTAAAACCATGCTCAAACTCCCATAGTCCCAACCACATGAATCAACAACCCTCCAGGGCAAGGGATGAGGAATAGGATCTGAGTAAATAAGAATCATGGCCCAACATGGGTAGATGCAGGATGACATATCGAGAATGGATTATAGGTGTGTAGTAACTATTACACATCAAAATGACACACTTGAGTTATGCACCCTAAGTGTCGCTAATGTCGCAAAGTGACGAATGCACCTTGTTAAGTGTCGCATGCACTGTCGCAAGTGTCATATCCACCTTACCTATTGTCACATTCAGTGTTTTGAGTTTAACGACCCCTTGACACCATGAAAGACATTTTCCATGACCCCTAAGTCATATTGGAGGAACAAACCCATCATTTCAAGGTCAAAACACACGTTTTTCTTGAAAAAATCGACCATTGTTTGGGCATTTATGAAGGGTGGCGCCCCCTGGCCATGTTATGGGAGTGTCACTTCATGGAATGGAACCCCCATTACCATGTTAGAGTAGCAACATTGTATAGTATGGCACCCTATCTCTCACTCTTGGGGATCGTCAGTCTTGTTAGAGGGAAAATGGGGATCCTCCACCTTATTCTATGGGCCAACTCTCTTGGGATGAGGTTGGTTGTGTTCAAACCCTATGTTGTGGCTTCATATTAGGATCAGATACCAAACTCAAGGATTCATATCCTCAACCATATCCTTCATTTTCTCACAGTGTTTGTGTCTCTCAAGCCTATATATTGAAGGTAGTTCCAAGGTGAAGGGACAAACAATTTTGGTATCAAATCTTTGAGTCTGGAGGAAGCATCTGCATTTTTCTATCAAGATTCATGCAAGGGATGGAAAATGAGATATTGGATAAGTGATGTAGCATCATAAATAGTTTGTAAGTTCCTCCTTTTATCTTTCAAATTAATATATACTTGGCCTATTTCCTTTAAGTTTATGTCTTCTTACATTTTTTTTTTCTATTTTTGCTCTAATCTTCATAAATAGACTTGTCTTATATAATATTGTAGAGTAATATATAGCTGTTTTCCTTTGTTTTCCATTGCATATCTCAATTTTTACCGGGGATTTTGATGATCAATCTCATGGATTGGAAGTAGTGGGGAAAAACGTCAAAACAAGTTCATCATATCCTTTCTCTCTTTCTCATTCTGATTGATGAATATAACTTTAAAGGGATTTTAGCATCCACTTGTATTGTTTCTGTCTTTGTATAGGGGAAGTTTCATCAGTCCGCAAGAGAAACATTTTTTAACAGTAAATATGCATTGCGCCCCAATATAATAGTACTTAGATCATGTGTAGAGTAGTCAACATCAGAGTAGTAAATAAGAGGATTGGATAGATCAAAACAATAAAGTGGGCCACATTAAACTTGAAAGAATGGAATAATGGTCATTGAAAACCAATTGAAAATACGTAGGTGGATACAATGGAATGGAATTTTTTTTTTTTCTAGAAGATAGATGATTCCAAACTAGGTACAAGCATATAGTTATGGAAACAAAGTAACTACGGTGTGTGACAGTTAGAATGGGGAAATTCATTAAAAAATGACTTTTATAATAGCTTGGTAATTGGTATCAATGAGGGTACACCACCCTTGGTGTATTTAAAACTTCATAACCATCATTAGACTCATAATTTCCACCCAACAAGCAAAGAGTAGAGTGTAAATTTGAGGGAGGAAACACTCTAGTAGTAGAGTCCACAAGAGAAACATTTTGTAAAAGTAATTATGCATTTTGCCCCATTATAATAGGACTTAGGTCATGTGTAGAGTAGTCAACATCAGAGTAATAAATAAGAGGAATGGATAGATCAAAACAATCAAGTGGGCCGCATTAAACTTGAAAGAATGGAATAATGGTCATTGAAAACCAATTGAAAATACATAGGTGGATATGATGGAACAAAATTTTTTTTTTTCTAGAATATAGATGATTCCAAGCTAGGTACAATCATATAGTTATGTAAACAAAGTAACTACGGTGTGTGACAGTTAGAATGGAGAAAATCATTCAAAAATGACTTTTATAATATCTTGGTAATTGGTATCAATGAGGGTACACCACCCTTGGTGTATTTAAAACTTCATAACCATCATTAGACTCATAATTTCCACCGAACAAACAAAGAGTAGAGTGTAAAGTTGAGGGACAAGACACTCTAGTAGTAGAAACCTAGTAGTTCAGGCATATTGCATCACAATATTAGTTATTGTCGTCATCCTAGGAAGTAGTTCAATGAAGATAGATGAACTTCCTAGTTGTAGATAATAATGGACTCCCCCAATAATCCACATGCATTATAGAAGGTCAAATATAGTAAGGAGAAGCAGTTTCCTGAGCCTATCATCCTATCCAATCTAATCTTCATGGGCCCTAATTTACGGAAAGTTCCTTTGTTGCGGTGGGTAGAATGTTTTTTTTTGTGATCCAACCCAGTTTCCCAAGTTGTGATTCTACCAATATCCATAGATTTTTTATCGACCCAATGGGAAAGATAAGTTTCTCACTCAAGGATGGGCCAAACCCCTTAGGCATTTTGGTTTCCTAACTTTGGTGGATTACCCACATTTTGGCAAAGGCCCATCAGTTTAGGCATGTGTGCACTTATTTATTAGTCATCTACATGGAAACTATCTATGGATCAACCAGAAATACCTCATTGAGAAAAAGAACATGTATCAAGTCTCAGGCCCGCCAACAATGGGAGAATACCTAACCAATGTGAACAGGGAAAACAATGTGGCCAAAAAAGAGATTTATGCTAAATACAATACACATAGAGGGTACCATGGATTATTAATTCTAGAGATAAGTGACCAAAGAGTCCATTTTGTGATGCAATTATTTTCTTGTAATATAATTTGTAATGCAACAAGGATGAATGTCCAATTGGATTCATTTTTTCTACTAAGCAATGTGTTGCAGGGGTTCACATGGCATGCGAACTCTACCTTGTAAATGAGTTTCTTGATGTTTGTTTGGAGGATTAGAACATAAAAAAGGAGTTTCATTATAGATGGGTCATTTTATTAATTTCCATTATTTTTTGGAGGCCCCCCTAGGCCACGAGGAGGACGTAGCCAATGTGCCACCCTTTTCCACACCTACATTTCTTACACTCTAGTACAAAAAGGAACAAGCAATCCAAGAAGAGAACTATAAATCATTTCAGAAGTGGTATACATAGTTCATCCAAGAAACTAATTTGATGCCACACATCCCAAAAATTTACATGATATGGTACAATCCCTACCTTTAATTTGAATGTGATTTCCACAATGTTTATATTTCTCAACATGCAGACAAGTAAGACATAATTTCCATGCTTCCCTTTTTCATTATTTAAGAAGACATCTATAAGAGTGCATTTGAATGGGTGATGACTTTGAACCTCCTTTCAAAGAATATAAAGGGAAACTTGAAGTAAGAATGAAAAGGAACCAGGAGTAGAGAAGGGTCTACTCCCATTGTGGAGGAATTCCCTGTGACATCCACACAACACACTCTATTGTTCGATCAAGTTATTAGAAAGTGATGAGAGACAGCTAAAATTAAAGGGCTGGATACCAGTACCCTAGTAATACATGTAAGGAAAATGGTTACAACTATCCCAAGTTTAGTCATGAAACTTAGTGGACAATTTATGATATAACATGTAATCAAGAAAGAGGTCGAATGTAAATTCGACAATATCTATTGACAATTGGCCATTTCTTCACAACCAAGTTCACCCCCTTGTGAATAATATATCATTGAAGCTAACGAAAGTATCCAAAGGAGAGTACTACGAGTCAATCCATTGTTTTTTGTTTAGTTTGACTTGGCCAGTGCCAAGATCGAAATGGAATAGGTGCCTACAAAGGACCAGGAGAATTTTATGACTATAATCATGATGGATCTTGGAGATAGACATCAGGTCCTCATCTAATCACATGAACAAATGAATCCATAGCATGATCTTAAATGCTCTGTGAAAAAACCCACTCAATTTAAGCATTAATAGGAATAGCAGGAATGATAAGAGGAAGAGGCTATGTATGAAGAGATTAAAGCACTCCATGCCACATAATTCACCACGCACACTGAATATAAATCCCAACACAAAATGGTGCACATAGTTCACAAATAAGTCATTAGCATTGTGGACGAGGTTTATGCATAGTTACCCAAGCCAAGGGTTGATCAACCAAGCATCTTTGTGCCCCATAAAATTCATGCGGTCAAGGAGAAAATCCCATTTTTGGAGACTTAAAATATCGAGCTTTGTAAGAAGCTAAAGAAACCTACCCAAGATAACCAGGAGTTTTAAAAAAATATTATCATGGTCGAGGAATCATTCAAAAAGGTCTAGGCATGCATAAAATACTTTGTGGGAATCATCAACCATATCTTCAAATTATAGAATCACTTCCAAAATCCACACAAAATCTATGCTATTGATGAGCATATTCAAACCAAAGAAGCATATTTAATGCAACAACAAAAGGCACTATTTTCTTTACCTTTGGGTGAGTGAAAAACAGTAATGACAATGATCACCAACAAAACTCGGGAAATTATCATAGCCCGTTCAAAATAAAAAACTATCTCTATAATCGTACTTGACACAATTGACAAAGGAAAAAAATATTACAACCAATTAGAAGTGGCACACTTAGCGATAGCTCCAATGCTAGAAAAAATGGAGAAAATTAACCTTCATTCCCCAGAGGTTACAACAAACAATGCATATCAGGTTCTCCAGCTCACAAAATGGTTGCAGGAAACTTTCAAAGATGTTGATGGCCAATTTCATAAGTTCATTGAGGAATTCATGACAACAATGTTATCTATTGTTCGACAACATAGGTATTCAAACAGAGGATGAATACCTTCAACAACCACTCACAAAACCAGATAAAATATCAACACATCGATGTTTTGACGTGGTAAAACCCTGATGGGGAAATATCCATGTCCCTAGCCAACATTTCCACTTGGAGACTTTTATTAATGCAAAAGAAAAAGATTACAGAGAGATTTTACAAGAGAGTTTCTCACAATCGATCATCGGCAAATCACCCTCCATTCTCTTTAAATATATATCATGGACCAAAAAAGTGTTAAGACATAGATCAATGGATGTTAATATTGAGGAGAATAAGAACCCTCGGATCACTATATGTCGGGAACATATCGTGACTATCATATTTTCTAAATACAAATGGATACTAATGCATACTAAGAAACACACTAAGAAACCCACTTTTACCTAATGACACATTATACCAAGTAGATATTAACTAACTCCTAAGTGTATAAATATCCTAACTTCCCCACTTAAGAACAACTTGGGATAGGATTGAAACATTTACAATAGTGACAGAATATGAGAAGGAAGAAGGCATTAGAGTCTATCCCCCCTTGATGACAATTTCCTGAAATCCTAACATAGACCGAAGTTTGGAAAACTTCACTTATGTAAGAGACTTTGGAAAAATGTTTGCAACTTGATATTTTATAGGGAAAAAGAGAACTTCAATAACTTGATCATGAATGAGCTTTCTGATTAAGTGCATGTGTCACTCGATGTGTTTGTTGCACTGATGTTGAACTGGGTATTTGGTGATCTTGATGGTGTTGATTAAGGTTGGTTGTCATTGATGTCAACCCTTGAAGAAAGACTCGTAGCACAAAGGCTTGGGTAATGGACCCAATATTTTTTAATGTAAATATGACTCATTATTGTTTTGTCATGGTTGATAAGAAGTAAATATGGATGAACTCCAAAGTGGTCCCCTTAT
>JASDQU010028460.1:10180-39369 GCA_032191745.1 Picea mariana
GTTGGAGATTCTTTCAGGTTGTAGCCTGAGAAACTAGGGGGTTGGAGCCTCCTTCCAGTTGCAGCTGGAAAACAAAGGAAGTTGGTGCTTCCAATGAATGTAATTCTTCAAGACATATAAGAAAAAGCATTGCGTGGTTTTCTCCCGACTTGGGTTTCCACGTAAAACACTGGTGTACTGTGTATGTGTATGATTGTTCATTTGTTCATTGCTTATTTACTCTGCAGTTATTGGATGATAACGCTTCATTGATATAACACTTGGATTATATGGTTAAAAGGGATTAAATTGCTCTATTATTGATTCACCCCCCCTCTCGGTAATCCAACAGATGGAACTCTCATTGTCACACCAAAGGCTGGTGACATTGTTATTAGACTAATTGGTAAGTGCGGAAACAAACATATCTCCCTAGTTCCACTCGAAAATAGATAAAAGCAAAACATAATATAAGACTTTCCCTAGTCTCTAATTATTGAGTTTACTAAATAACAAGAGATAAAAAACATATATTTTAAATGTTGTTTCCTCTTGACACTGTCATTGCTATCCTATCTCCATTCCAATGCTCCTTTGATATTAAACCTGCAAGGTAACACAAGCCAACAAAAGTGAAAGCACACAATATACTCAACAAGAACCTATGTATGTGATCAAGGAATCATACAATAAAACATGACTAGTTTTATAGGAAAGAAACATATTGTTGTATCATATTAAATACACAATGGATAATACAACCAAATCCTTGATGTTTGAAGGTCCCCTTTCAATGGCCCTTTTCTCTAACACACACACTTTTGCTCCAAATCCTTTGAATGAAAAAGATCCACCATGTATCTTGTAGAACTAAAGCAAAGCTCTCAAGAATAATTTGAAGTAGAACTCTCCATACAAATCTTAGCCTATTCAACCTTAGCCTTTACCATGAGAGATTCCTCTTTATATACTATGAAAGAGAGATGGATGAGGATATTAGTATGACCCCACCAAATCAGAAAAGCAAGTAATATCCAAAATGTTCAGAGGCCACCTCACCTTCTAGAAGATCCCCTTCTAGAACATTTGTGAAGTTTGACTTTTACTTAGATTTTAACATCATTGCACCCTATACATATGTAAGCCTGCAGAGACATCGTAGTCTAGCTCTAAAGTAGAATGCGACGATCAGGCATCGTCGCAACCCATGTATACTATAGGGTGTGATGACATTCATTAATAAGGTTTTTGAGAAAGGAAAGCAAATCACTCTCTTCATGGAGAAAGACTCTTTTATCTTTTTAGTAAACATGAACACATGTTGTCAGTGGATCACTGGGGTGACCAAAATAATGTGTAACAGAATTTCCCCCAAAGTATGAAGCTGGAACTTGTGACAGCTGAAATACTTTGTAGAATGTGTGTGTCAAACAAGGGGTGCATCGATCGGGAACCTGCAAACAATAACGCATATGCATAATAATATACCATCATCTGAGGTAGGCATTCTCATACTCATATTAAAGAATTTCAAGTTATTCATGGACACTAAATATACACTCTAGATCCATGTCATCATGATTTACCATAGCCACCATGAATACACTGTGGATCTATGCTCTAAAAAATTGAAATTCATACATAGCCACGAGACATACAAAGTGGATCTATGTGTCAATAAAAATAATGAATACTCCTTTGCAGCCTAGACCAAAGTGATAATATCCAGGGTATTCATTTCCATCATCTCTAAGTATGAATCTAGCCATGTGATTACAGGTTTTGAAGTCGAGCATGGTAGAAACCACTTGATTACCGGTCATTAATTAAAACTGTTAACAAGTGCGAGGGAATTCACCATTTATGTCAATGAATCCAAAGGTACCCCAGTACAATCCAACGAATGTGAATAATTGAGTTGAAGTAGAACACTCGATGTAATATTCCAATCAGGGGTCAATGACGTGAACCCACTGTTGAAAACGAAGAGACATGTCATTGAGGCATGCAATACCTAAGGTACTAAATGATTTCTAGGTCTTGTTCCTGGATAATGAGTTGAATTCAACAGGAAAAGACTTGTCACAGGAGGGCCTTGATGTATCCCCCATCAATGACACAAAATATGTAACAAATTTGAGGTAGATCAGAGTATGAAGTGATTCTAAACTGACACAGGGAAGGCCGACATGGTAGAATATTTATAACTGCAGATGGCTAACTCAATAGAAGGATTGTTTAGGTTGGACTTCTCTTGAACATATAAATGATATGACAATGTTCTTAGCAGCATTAATTCAAGGAGGACCCACAATATGAATTTGTGGATAGTCAAATGAGAGACAAATGGATTTCCCAACCCAGATATAATGATGAAGGGGGGTGTCATGTTCAAGAGCGACTATTACTACCACTAACACAAATACAAAGACACATTTCTTCCCAATTTCACCCCACCATTTCTGGCGAGTACCTCTTTATTTTTACACAATCTTAAGGATGATAACATATGCTTGTTGATGTAATCTCATCCTTCAGACGAGTCCCTCGAAGTATATTTAACAAACCCTAAGAAGGATTGGTTCGATCCCATATGGGTCTTTTGATGTTTTTTTAACGATTCCAAAGAGAGAAAACTCAGGGGTTTTTCAATTTTTGAGAGTCTGAAAAACACTTAAAGAGAAATCCATCAGTTCCTTTTTTGTAAATTAATCTAATGAGACCGAAAAAGTGATAACCTACCACTCATCAAATGTTTTCTTCAAATACTTTTACGATCATGAAAAGAACAAAGTCGCTCAAAAATATTTTCATTTTTAAGGATTATGAAAAGAGATTAAGGGATACTCCATAGGTTTTGTTTTTCATGTCACCATTACGAGTTCAAAAAAATGACAAAAGACTACTCAATTAAATTCTCATGATTTCACGAGCGTGAGAAGTAATTAATACTTTGCTCAGAGTTTTTTCTAAAAAAACCCTAAAAGGATCTGTACATGAGACAAATATAAAAACAAACCAAAAAAGTGGACCCTTGTTCCAACGTCTCACTTCTAAACTTTTTCAATTTGCAAAAATCAACCAATTGTAAAGTTTTTAGGACTTTAGGGCTTGGATGAAGCATAAAAAATAATATAATATACAAATGAAAAGTAATAAAACTCAATAAAATAGGTAAAAAATCAACCACGTTTTACTATTTCATTTGTAACTTTACCCAAACATTGCTCCAAACCCCCATTTTACCTCTATTTTCAAGTGTTGATTGCAGAGTGCACAACGGATCATTTCACAAATCATCTCCGCAGAAATGGTAATCTCCATCTCCTTCATCTTTGCATGGTTTAAAAATTGATTTTCATTGGTTAAAAATGTGTTTTTGGGTTAATTTTTTGAGGTTACCCATGCGTTGAGTTTGTCGCAGGTTCCCTATATCGAAAACTGCTACGATCTAGGATCATCGCAGTCGACCCTAAAGATAGGGTGCAATGACGTCACACTGTGAAAATGCACAGGCCTGCGATGAATGCAGCCCAGAATTTTAAAAGATGAATCCAACAAGAAAAATCCTCTAGAAAAGAAAATTATGATTCTAATCTCTTTTATGGTTCCTTGGCAGGTATTCCAGATTCAAGATGTTGGAATGGCATGAACAGGAGCACGAAGAAGAAGATTACTTCACCGGGAATGAACCGGGAATGGTTATGGCCCTCTGGCAGTGTGGGTTGTTGAAATTATTCAATATTCAGTGCATTAGGGCCCAACTGAGACTACTTGAATACTTGGTTCACATGTGGAATGTGAACAAGCACCAATTTCATGTGGATGCCCACACACTCAGCATAGATATCGAGGATATATATTTCTTAACAGGACTATCTCACCGTGGATCACAGGTGACACCTACAGGTATTAGGGGTGGTAGTGAGCCTATGAAACACTACATCAGTTGACATTGTGTTCTGGGTACCCAGAAACATAGTGGTAAGGTCACTATCAGGGATGTCCAAGACTTTCCTCTGCAAACTATCCTCTATACTATTACTTTCATTTCAGGGAGTGCATCTCCCCACATGGCTCTGTAGATCCATTTTTAGTATGAATTGGAGTGTATGGAGCTCCGAGTCTTTGGCTGGTGCGAAGGGTTCCTTAAAAGTATGAAGAAACAACTTACCTAGTGCAGAAGTGGTGGGTTGAAACAATTCAGATATGTGTCTATTTTGGTATCCTTCTTCCTAGAGAGGGTCCCAGTTTTATTCTTGAAGGTAGAGTGGGGTATACCTTCTCCATAGGATCCGATAATGAAGAGGTGGGTAGACCTCATGGACCAACATGGAGGCGGTCACATCGTCAGTTATAACGATGTCTTATTCGAGTGGTTGAGGACTTGAATGCTCATGGTTGATGATTATGCCTATGTCGGGTTATACTTTCATGGAGATACAGGCCTAGCTCTTCCTGAATATTCCCAGTGGGGGGACATAGGTAAGAAGAAAATTTTGTTTATATAATGTTTTTGTTATTTTTAATGATATATCAAATGTTTTTTGTGTTGTTAATCCAGTGACTAATCAAATGCTCTTCAACAAATGCAGATGTGATACCTTATCGTCCTCCAAGTTCATCCCCTATCCAGAGGTGAGGAGAGAGAGGCGTCATAGCAGGAGTAGCCACTGCTGACTTCAAGACCATAGAACAAAATATGGAGGGACTCATAATGAATATCCCTGATGCCTCTATAGACGATATTCCGAGGCATTACCAATGCCACAAAGTGGGTGTATGTGCATCCATCGGTTGACTGCTCCGTAGAGTAGTATGGGTAGTCACATGTTATAGTGAGCAACATCCTTGATGCTCTATTTTATATGAAGCCGTGTGCTTCACATTTTTCATATTTTGGTCTTCGGACAAAAACACCTTTTGTAAAATTTTATCATTATTCATATGAGGCTCCTATGACTTACTTGTTTTATGTACAAAACTATAATTTGATTTTATAAATGTCTCAAATCTCTGTCTAACACATAATTATCCTATGCATCTATTAATGTATTTAGACATATAGGAATATGTTGATATTTAATGTAATCAAAATGGCGTTCCAATAGAAGAATTCATAAATATACCCTTAAAAAAGAAGGACGCTGGATATAATAAAAATTACTCAACTGTAAGACTACTAACTGTAAATCCAGTCATACAATAAGATGGCGGATTCCAAGTGAAACAATGTTAGTCAATAACTCAATAATTGCACTGTATTCTGCGATATTGTTGGTTCCACGACCAAGGCATACACCATGTAGACTAATTAGTTCATCCATAGGTGCATAGATTTCCCAAGAAACAGACGCTAAGTTTTGAGTACTACGACTAGCGCCATCAACGAAGCCAATGTAGGGTAGTGAAGACACCAACATCTGGAAACCAAGCACAATGAAAAGTAAGAAATCGAAATGTGGAACCAAACAATGAAAAATCACACAAGAGTATGATACACTAAAATACAAGCACTTATGAAAAAATGATTCAAGCATAGTACTTCTTCAAGTAAAGCCCATTTATGGGTTCACTAAAAGGAACTACATCATAATCTACCATTTGTTGGCATAGGGGTTGACCCAGGGTTCAACGCTACAACCATGCACCAACAAATCCCTAACTACCATCCCTTTCAGAAACACCTGCAAAGCAGATGAAGTCTCACCCGAGGTAGAGGCAGGGGTGGTTGCAAGACTCAGTTGTTTGCAAACTTAGTCGAGACACGGATCTGTGATTCTAACTCTTAATAAATCACTCAACACTGTCAGTTCCTCAATATGCAAGTAATATCCACTTCTCTAATAGAATAGAGCTTCGCAGTACTCACACTAATCTACTGTATTCAAGCACTTAGCATAGGAAAATTGATCAAATCAAGTAGATCAGGCACTAAATATAACCATATAGATTAGATATAACATTCTCACATCTAATAAGCACAAATCATAAGTAGATTTATCTAAATACATCTAAGCACTTATCAAATAACATGTAACTCACATAAGACAAAGAACAAAGAATCATAACACAGGGTTTGCGTGGTTCACCCCCACCCTGAGGCTACATCCACCAACTCTTCTTCTTTATAGTATTTAGTGAATCAGTTACAAGAATAGAGCCTCAAAACCCTTACTCTACACAGGATAGAAGATCTGCCCAGCTCACTAGATCCTTCTTCATTGCTTTACAGCACAAAGCCTTCTACAGTCTCGCATAGGAACTTGCACTCAGCTCTGCAAGTCTTACACAGAATGCATAAAGCCCTTAAAATCAACACTAGAACTTAGCCTTTAGCACTTAGATTACCGACCTACTAATTATCTTTCTACATTGCCTAGCCTTCTATTTATACTTTACAAAATACGCCTAAACATGGATAAAACCCATGGGCTGACATCCCAATCCCATTACATTATCCCCAAAAACCTAAAAAGGACCCAAAAGTGGGCCAAGATCCCTTGATCTCTGCTTCATCTTGCACTCCTTCTTCGACAGATTGTCGAAGTCCCAACATAGGTCAATATGACCAAGAATCTCCCAAAACTTGGTCAAGGGCCAATAGGCGCCCAACACTCACCTATGACTCATCCTGAGTCACTCTGGTATGATCAGTTCTGCTTCAAAGGCCTTGAGCTTGGCTCGAGCTGCTTCGACCTGCTGTTGTGTGACAGCCTCTTGCTTGATGAACTCTTGGATCACTGCGTCATTTACTGGCCCTTCTAGTCACTGTTTTGCTACGTTAATGACCTGTTCTAGCTCTGCTCTTCGGCTTTCAACCTCTGTAAACAGCTGACATGCCTTATCTTGCATAGGTTGGAGCCGTTGATTAACTTCCATAACTTTCCTCTGAATTGTATGAATTTGTTGTTGGGTTGTGCATTGCTCATGAGACCTCTTCATTCTGTATACAGCTAACATATCTTTTAGTTGCACCTGTAGTGTGTTTACATGTTGCTTTTCTTCCTGAAGCTGTGACTCCAACGCCTGTAACTCTGGGTTCTTAGTGAGGTTTTCATATGTTTGGGTGATGTAGTTACTCAGTTGCTTGCACTACAAAGAAAGATATTTTATTTTTTCAACTACGCTGCAGGTAGTTTCTTCACTTTGGTCTCTTATATCTTGAGGGGTCTTGGGCACAGTGCAGAGTTCCAAGTCCACTATGCATTTTTGTAATTGTTGAATTACGTCTTNCTCATTTTGCAGTACTGCACTACTCTAGAAGGTCCTCCTATGCTTGTGTTAAAGCATGGGTGGCTTGTGTTGTCTCCTCCTGTACTCATCGAAGGTGAACTTCGAATGTATCAGTGATCCGGTGGAGTTGAGCAGGCTCATCTCCTAGTTTTGGTGTTCCCAATGGTGAAGGCACAGTGGAAACTGTGCGGCCGGACTGTAGTGCCTACTACATCCATTGGAGTTCAACCTTGATC
This sequence comes from Picea mariana, assembly GCA_032191745.1. NCBI lineage: Eukaryota > Viridiplantae > Streptophyta > Pinopsida > Pinales > Pinaceae > Picea > Picea mariana. The sequence continues at coordinate 17,632 of JASDQU010028460.1, forward strand.
CGACTGTATATCTCTTCCTGTTGAGCTTCTTTCTTTTTTTCTATCTCCAGTGAAGCATCGTTCAGTGCTACGACGATGAAGTCGAAGTCGTCTGAGGTGAGGGTGGTCTGCATTTTAGTCATAGATGCTTTTGATTTATTCCTAGAAGAAGGTTTCAGAGGGAAAACCTTCCTTTTCTTCGAGGGGTCCTCCTCGTCTCTAGGCAGTGTAACCTCACCTTTCTTCTGTTCCACTTCTGCGGCATCTATCTCTCTGCCATCTCCTCCTTTCTCTGCTGAGATGGAAGTGATCTTCATGGATTCATTGTATAAATCATGGACCTCTTCGGTCTTCTTTATCTTGCTAGGTCCAGGTGTATCATGCGTTGCTTATGGACTATCTAAGTCAGACATCTCTGTAGGGTCTGTTGGAATGAGGAGGTCCACCGACAAGTCCTTGGTGATCTCCTCCAAGTCCTCCTCCGTCAGCCTGTAGTAGGACTGCATTTGTTCTTTTTCTTCGTTAGCTTGCATTGTGATATAGATGAAATGGCAGTCTGCACTGAACTTCATTAAAGGTATGAAACGGTGGAGAATGTTTGGGGTTATACACGGCTCAGACTAGATGGTTGTCTTCAACTAGTTGTAATATGTGTGGAACATGAAATTTGATTTCCATTGCTTGTTCATGTCGCTAGAGTACCATGGTGTACTGAACTTCACAACCAGAGGTTCAAAGGGCTCGATGTCCAGGAAGGTTGCACCTTTGGACATCTCTCATGCGATGAAAGCGATTAGTATAAGAAGCCAGCTGAAGTGGAATTTGTATCCCTAATATTTCACTTCCTTGCAGTCCAGTTCCAACTGGTTCATGAGGTACTTCACCCAATTCGTTTGTAGGCCCTCCACGTACTTCCCTGCAAGGTCAACTACAAATTCAGTCACTTGGGTGGGTCGGTTCTTGCGAACTAAATTTCTTGTGATCAATTCACAGTCAAGGCACACTAGGCCACTCTGGATAGAGGCTATCTTATAACCTCGTGTTCCCTTCTCAACATCTCCATAGGTGTCTTTAATCTTCTACATAAGAGCATGATCCATGGCTTTTCCAGGGTAGAAATCCTGTTGGTCAGGGCCTTGCATACTTAGCCCTATGATCTGATTGATCAACGTCAAATCCACTGTGATACATTGGTTTAACCATAAATATCCGCCATGGTAGTAGGACAATAGCATTTTGATGCATGCGTTCACTTCTTGGTGCCTTCCGAAGTGAGGAATCTTCATGACATTGAGAAGTGTGGATTGTGTGAGGTTCATGGTCCATGAATGGGGAATGATCTTCGAGTTCTTTCCTTTGTTATTAGTCAGATACTTATGTGGGGTGATCATGTTATATACCTTTCTGTCATCGAGGTTGAATTCGCTAAACTTCAATGCTGCAATCTTATCTTGGTCTGCGTGCACTGTGCGTATCCCTTTTGGGAGGTACACAGTGACCAAAGAGTACTCAAACTCTCTGGGTACATTGTCTCAATTGATTGTGCCGCTCAGGGGTGGTATATAGGCAGGTAAAATAATCAGAATCATCTTGGCATTCACAAGATCGTCTCTCTGCTTAATTCTCTTTTCATCTACTGGTCACGATGGTCCGGCTGGAGCAGTGGATGGAGATGCTTGCACGAATCTTGTAGATGAAGTATGGATACCTTCAGACATCGATATGACTCTCTCAGTCATCAAGTCAAGGAGTACTTATGTTATTGATTGTTAAACTATGGTGAGCTCGTCGGACATCTGTGCTCAGGATTAATAATATCAAGTCAAGTTAGCTTAGATACTGCACTACAATAATCAGCAAGAGCGCAATGATCATTGTATACAATAGAAACTTAGTCTATGGGCTCAAAATAATCTGTTAGCAAAAGTGTTCTCAGTGCATGGCGCGATGAGATAAATAGGTAACTTGACAATGGTTCTCTTTCAATGGTTATGAGCCTGCATTAACTCTTGTTTGATCAGTTATGGCATGGTCTAATGGTCTGATGACAAACCTTTATTACATTTCTACTCGTTCGAAGCATATATCGAATGGTTATAATATCCCCAATGACTATATTTCTTTGCCATGGCGAAGTGCCATGTGTCACTGTTCTAATATCCCAGCGAATCTCCAATTCTGCAAATTTTCTATCTGTGAAATTCCCTCTGGAACCTTCTGCAAGTTATCTCTCTTCTTACTTTTCTTTCTAGCCTTCTTTCCAGTGAGCTTTGTCTTGGTAGTTTGTTTTCCATTCTGATTCTTATCTTTTGTGGTCTTAGTTACTTCACATTGTTGAGATTCTCTCCTAAGACTCAGGGGTAACACCTCTTCTTTATTCGAGATAGGTACTTCAGTATCCTGTGAGTCTTCTAATGTTCTTGCAGCTTCGACATCTGGGTTTCTAGTGTTAAATAACTTCGATCTGTTCTCTTGTTCTTCGATCAAGTGTGCGATCCTTCTGGTCACAAAATATTTTAACTCCTATTTTTTCTGCTCCAAGACTTCTTCTTCTTTCTTTCATCTAGCTTGATCTCTGTCAATCCAAGGTTTTCCTATTAACATGGTAAATGGGGCGTGGTCTTCAACAAATTTAATAATCTCAAAATCTTCCTTCGTCGAAGTTCCATTGACAGTCATAGGTATTTGGGTGAGACTTCCACACATGTTTACCAATTTTCCTACGAATAACCCTATTCCTCCTAATGAGTGAGTCATAGCAGGCCTCCCTATATCTTTCCAAGTTCTCTCGATCATGAAATTCACCTGTGTTTCCTCATCTAGAACACAGTCAATGTTGAAGTCTCTTATTCTTTCTTCAATGCATTCTTTTCCTTTGAACATCTATGATAATTTGACATGTTGATGGTTATTTAGGGTTTCTTTCATCTGTAACAATGCTTGCTTGGATCCTTTCTGGTATTCTACCCTAATCTTAGTTTCTAGATCTGCCTTAGGGTTCTCTTGATTCAGATTCATACTTTCAAGCTTAGCAATCATTCTAGGGCAATCCAATACTTCATGGTCTAAAGCCTTACAACAGAGGAAACTAGGTCTTCCACCAGGGAATTCCTTAGCCAGATGTCCTAGTCTTCTGCAACTGTAACAGAGAGTTAATCCTCTCTTTCTTTTAAATGATCCCCAATCTCTTATGTACTACGCACTAGGATCATGGTATCTAACCTGCAACAAATTATTTCTAGGATCCTGCATCCACTTGTTAGTCCAAACATTCTTTATATGCATAGGTATAACATATCGTTCACTATTCTTATCAGATCTACTCATATCAAATATTCTTTCATCTATTAATACACTAGTTTTCAAGCTAGGACAGATCCTATCAATCATACCTAGATCCATACTCTAGAAACAAAAAATTCTACTTATCTTACTTCTACAGAGCACAAAGATTCCAGATTTAAAAATTTTAACTATTCTTACCTTTATCAAAGCACAGAGCTTACAGATATTACCTCTTTTTAATCAAGAATTCCCACTTTTACCTTTCTTAGGGCACAAAGCTTACAGATCTTACCTCTTTTCTTCAAATCAGATCTCCATTATTGAGATCAGGCTCCTTTCTTTAGCACAAATATTTATAAATCAAGTAGAATACTGCGCTCTAGGGCACAGATCTATGCACAGAGCTTCCACAATTTCAGGATGAATCTTTGCATAGACCTTCTTCTTTCTCAGTTCCCAACAATCACAATTTCAGGTCCTGGCAATGGAACCATTTGTTGGCACAAGGGAAGACCCAGGTTTTAACGCTACAATAGCGCACCAACAAATCCCTAACTACCGGCCCTTTCGGAAACACCTGTGAAGCAGATAAATTCTCACCCGAGGTAGAGGCAGGGGTGGTTGCAAGACTTAGGTGTTTGCAACCTTAGCTGGGACACAGATCTATGATTCTAACTCTTAATAAATCACTCAGCACCGTCATTTCCTCAATTTGCAAGCAATATCCCCTTCGCCAATAGAACAGAGCTTTGTAGTACTCACACTAATATATTGTATTCAAGCACTTAGCATAGGAAAATAGATCATATTGAGTAGATCAGGGACTAAATATAACCATATAGATTAGATCTAACATTCTCACATCTAATAAGCACAAAGCATAAGTAGATTTATCTAAATACATCTAAGCACTGAGCAAATAACATGTAAATCACATCAGACAAATCACAAAGCATCATAACACAGGGTTTACATGGTTCACCCCCACCCTAGGGCTATGTCCACCAACTCTTCTTCTTTATAGTCTTCAGTCAATCGGTTATAAGCACAGAGGCTCAAAATCCTTACTCCACATAGGACATAAGATCTGTGCATCTCGCTAGATCCATCTTCCTTGTGTTACAGCACATAGCCTTCTACAGTCTCACACATGGACTTGCACTTAGCTCTGCAAGTCTTACACAGAATGCACAAATCCCTCACAATCCACACTAGCACTTAGCTTACTGGCCTACAACTTCTCTTTCTACATTGCCTAGCCTTCTATTTATACTTTAAAAAATAGGCCTAAACATGGGTAAAACCCATGGGCCGACATCCCAATCCCATTACATTATCCCCCAAAACCCAAAAAGGACTCAAAAGTGGGCCGAGATCCCTTGATCTCTACTTCGTCTTGCGCTCCTCCTTCGACAGGCTGTCAAAGCCCCAACATAGGTCAATATGACCAAGAATCTCCCAAAACTTGGTCAAGGGCCAACACCAGCTCATAAGCTCCCTTATCCAACACTCGTTTCACAATATAAGGACCCCACCACATGGGATCAAATTTACTCGCCACTAGCAATTCACGATCTTTCTCATAAAGAAGAACTAGATCACCTTCAGAAAAAACACGTGGTTTGACATGCTTGTCATATTGGGCTTTGAAACACTTTTTATAAGTTTCAATAACTAAGGCGGCATCATGATGGGTTTCATCGAATTGCATCAAATACAAAATACATTCTTCTTTAGTAGAAGTGTTAGGGAGAAGTTCGACGACTAGTTTCAAATATGGGATCTCACATTGAATCAGAAAAATTGCTTCGATACCATATACTAATTGGAAAGGTGTGAATCTCATGGAATACTTAACGGATGCCCGAGAGGCTCATAATGTTGAGAACAACATTGTGTGCCAATTTAACTTATGAATTCCTACCATCTGTCGAAGCATAGTAGTGATAACTTTGTTAATTTCTTCAACCTGGCCATTGGCCTATGGATAATAGGGGTTTGAGTTTTCATGGTGAAGACCCAAATTTTTAGTAAGTTCAGACATCATAGAATTGTGAAAATGACTATTGTGATCAGTAACGATGGATTGAGGGACACCAAATCTAGTAATGATATGATTGAATATGAATAATGCTGCAATTTTTTCGGTATTATCAAATGTAGGCATTGCCTCATCCCATTTAATGAAATAATCCACAACTACAATAATGTATCCATGCCTCTCGGCCGAGTGAGGGTTACATGTCATGAATTCAATGCTCCATTTAGCGAACGGACCAACAGAAACTATAGGGTGAAGGGGAGCATGGTCAGATCAGATCTTATTGTTGTAAGTTTGACAAGCGTGGAATTTCTGGAAGGCAGTAATTCAATCCTTAAACAACGAAGGCCAAATATAACCATCGCGTAAGAGCTTTTGGGCAGTGGAATACCTAGACATATGACCGCCACATGCTCCAGAGTGATAATCATTCAAATATTTCTCATATTCATTGTAGCTAAGACATCATCCAAATATGGAATCAATACCATGGAGGTAAAGGGTATCACCAAGGATAATGTATTGACGGGCTTGATATCGTATATGACAATGATCTGTACTAAAAATATCAAGACAGAAAGTTTGGGTTTAGAGATAGATGATAATATCTTTGTACCATACATCATCAGAACTGATAAGAAAGATGGATTCATCAGGTAAGGAATCCTCTACCACATTTTCTGTCTTAGTAGAGAGAAGGTCACATATCAATTCGGAAAAAAACAGAGACTTATTTGACTTGGCACATTCAAACTCCAAGTCAAAATCCTAGAGAATAACTATCCATTTAGCGCACTTTCCCCCCAACAATTGTCGAGTAAGGATATGTTGCATGGGGTTGAAATTGGAAATAACGTTGGTTCTACATAATAAGATGTAGTGACGAAAACGTTGAACAACTTGAACAACTACCAAGGCCAATTTCTCCACATGTAAATATTTGGTTTCGGTAGTCATGAGACTTCGAGTCAAATAGTATATCACATGTTCATCATGTGAATCATCCTCTTGGACAAAAACCATAGTAATGGTAGTGTCTGAAGCAACTAAGTAAAGGAAATAAGCGTGACTATAATGAGGTGGAAACAATAGTGGTGTATGGGTTAAGGAGAGTTTCAAAGCCTCAAAATATTTGTTTGCAGTATCATCCCATACAAAATTGTAACCTTTCTTGAGGAGTCAAGTAAATCCTTTTGTTAATTTAGCATAATTGGGGATGAATCGACATAAAAAGTTTTCCTTCCCTTGCAAACTTTGGAGTTGGCGTAGCATGGAAGGAGGAGGTAAATTAAGAATAGCCTCAACCTTCAAGGGTTCTACCCTAATCCCATGTATAGACACAATACAACCAAGAAGTCGGTCGGATTCCACACAAAAAACACATTTTTGTGTATTCAAACGTATGCGATAATAACGACAGCATAGGAAAATGGCCCATAAATGTGTCGACTGATCTTGACGATGCATGGAATGCACCGGTAGATCGTCGAGATAGGGTTGTACAATGTGCTTAATGTCATGAAAAGCGTAAGACATAGTGCATTGAAAAGTCGCACCAACATTTTTTAGACCAAAAGGTAATTTCCGGTAGGCGAAGGTTCCCCAAGGGAAAATAAAAGAAGTCTTGTGTTGATCTACTGGTAAAATATTCATTTGATTTTAGCCGTAGAAACCATCCATCAAGGAGAAGATTTAACTCCTGGCACATTCGTCAATGATCTGGTCGACGAAAGGGGTTGGATAATTTTCCTTACGACAATATTTATTTATATCCCTATAATCTACACAAACGCGGATCATTCCTTGTTTCTTGTTTACCATAACAATATTGCATACCCACTCATTCAAAGCCACAATATATACAAACCCAACTTTAAGAATTTTTTCAACTCCAAGCTTGATAGGAGTAGATTTACATGGATGTACTGGGCAAAGTTTCTGTCGAACGGTTTTAGCATCCAGATAAGTCTTAATCTTATGCACAACAATATCAGGATCAATAACTAGCATTTCTTCATAACTCCAGGAAAAACGTCACAAAACTATTGAAAAAGAAATTTATAAGTACAAAAATCATCAGTAGAACAAGAGTCACCGATATGAACATTTTCCATGACCCTGGGTTTAATCGATATGTACAGAGGAATGGTAGGTGAAATATTACTCAAATTCCCTTCATAAAAAACATCATGTGTTGACTCAGGAACAGAATAAATAACAACAACTTTTGACAGAGTCAAATCCATTGGTATCTCTCTATGGTATCATGCTCTATAAAGAGAATAGAAAAATTATTTCCATCATCCCATGGAGTATCTTCCATAGAAAAGACTGACATGATCATCTCATCAGTAGGAAAGATCATGTGGAATGGATCAGGAGATGTATCATAGAGAGAAGGACGAGAAGGATTTGTCGATTGAATAGCTTGATAAGCATATTCTACCGAACTTAAAGGCATCTTGTCAGCATAACGGAGATAATCACCAGAGCTAGGTACTATCCATGGGTCATATGACTTAGGGGTTTCACGAACAGTGGTGGAGATCATATTAATCGAAGCGACAAAAGGAGGAGGAATATCAGGTGGTGGAATAGGAAATGTACTAATCAAGGTTGAATCTTTTAAAAGACCCATGTCAGCATTCTCATAATCAAGAGGTGTCTTCGAGATAAAAGGCACATTTCTAGTACGAGAATCAGAATTAAAGAAGGCCAGTTGGTCGACAGTAATGACCTTTCCTTGGTGTGGGAAATGTAACACACGAAAAAGGGTAGACACAATTGCGTGCATGGAATCAATTCAGATATGACCAAGAAGAAGGTTATAATCAAGAGGTGCATCAAAGACCTCAACCTCGACATTGACTGATTTACCTTCTAACGTAATAGACAATGAAGGAAGAACAACATAATGTTTAAAACCTGTACCATTGAAGGCCTTAAGATTATTGTGTGACTTGGTAAGGGAAGGAGAGCCAATAAATTTCCAGCAAGTAACAAACATAATGCAAGTCAAGGCTCCTTCATCAATAACAGTGCGACATATATTTTAATTTTCCACAACAACTTGAATCTAAAACACTAATTGAGGAGGAAGCCTTGGAACATAATCTTCTAAGTCAAATATTATCAAATTGGTATCAGTGGGATCAATTCCACCAATATCCTTTAACAACGCCTTCCATTGAGTATGACAACTTTGAAGGACTTCTAGAGACGACATCATAGAGGGTGCTTACGCAAGGTCTTCTACAATACTGTAGTTTTGGGCAGCACGTGTGTGCAGATTGAATGAATACTTTCAAACAATGCCCTTGGGAAGAGGAAGAAGAATTGTATCTAGGCCTGGTCATTCGAGATGAAGAGAACCGTTTGGAGGTAAATTTGGGGGAGGATGTTGAACCAACAAAGATGGTAAATCATAAAATTTCTCATTTGACGAAGAATAATCTTTGGCTCGAGTTGTGACTTCAACTTCATTCTTCTTGGAGTCATCAGTACACATAAGGACATAATATGAGGTAGAAGGAGAAGGTTGGTCATGAACGACCAATTGGGCCTACTACTGAGAAGGAAATGGTTGAAACAAGACGACAAGTGTAGATGGCTTCTCGGTCCATTGCGGGAACTTAGTAACCTCAGTGCATCGTGGACAATCATTTGTATAATGATCGTCACCACAAATAAGACAAGGATAACGAGGTTTACATTTATCTTTCTCATCAGTGGGCTGCGTTTTGGGATTCTCAAATTGTTGAGTAGTATTTTTGTCCTCCTTATTCTTACCCTTCCCTTTCTTTTTATTTTTATTTTTACCAGTAGGTGCAGATCGAACCTAATTAACTTTAGAAATTTTACCGAAATAAGGAGTAGGAATAGGAGTATTTTGTACATTATAAGTGGTAGACTTTGGATTGGTATGACTGGCTTATGTAGATAATGTCTAAGCATGAAAGGTTCCAATCACACCATCAACAACATGAGAAGCTACTAGAGGTGTAGGGGTAGGATTCATAGAAGGATGAGGAGCATTAGGGATTAAGTCATAAAGCATGTTCGTTTGCGAATAAACGAGATCTAGATATTGAACACGACTAATAGCCTGCTCTTCAGTGACGACACAACCCATTGAAACATCATGGGCAATAGGCCCAATGAGTGACTTGGTAAACCACTCAGCCAATAGTTTATCAGGAAGGGGAACTTTGATTAAGAATTTCCTCCTCCTCCACTCATGGATATGATCAGAAATATGAGTGGAAGAGGATTGTTTAAAAGAACTCAAAATTTTGGTTCATGTCTTGTATCGAATTGGCAACTAGTAGTGTGTTAAAAAGGCCATGGATATGGTATTGAAGTCATTAAAAAATCCTCTTGGTAGCTCAATATACCATTTGGTTGTCGAACCTGTGAGAGTTCATTGGAAAATTCATAATCTTATAGAGTCATCCATCAACGAGTTAGAAGAACACCAAATATGGAAGGTCATGACATGATTATTTGGGTCTTCTCCTGATCGACCGTCAAACTTAGGAATTCCAGAGGGTAATTTGAATAGTATGACGGGCCAATAAGGAGAATTCAAAATAGGATCATTTAAAATCCTAGATAAATCCGGTAAATCCAAAGTGTCAAGAAAAGGCAACTGTTTGTTCACTTGAGGAAACTGGTAGTTTTAAGGAGGAAGTCCCGTAGCTATACCAGTAGGACCATAGGCAGTCTGTAGATATTTAGACAATATTGACAGTTTCGGTTGTGGAGGGTTTTGATTAATATTAGGTATGCTCCCTTGGGAAGGAACATTAGACTAAAAATTTTGCCCTCAGGTAGGATTGAGAGAGCCTAGATATGGTTGTCCTAAATTAGGGGGTACAGAAGAATTAACTTGAGGATGTTTCCCCCCAAACGATTGTTGATTCCCTTAGAAAGGAAGATTCCAAGGTTGATATTGTAACACAGGTACACTTTGTCCATAAACTAGGTTATGGCCTCCAACTTTAGGTTTCCCCCCAAGTTGAGGTTGTCCCCCAATCTGAGGTTTCCCCCCAAATTGAGGTTTCCCCCCAACTTGAGGTTGACCTCCAACAGGAATCTGAAAACCAAAAGTGATATAATGATTGGTGCCTCCAACTAGATTGGAGCCACTAGGGCCGAGAAGATTAGATCCTACAAAAAAAAGTGGAGGAGGAATGTAAGGCCCTCTAGAGAGAACCTGGGTAGGCCTAGGAACAAACTAACTGGCAACATTATACCCAGGAGGAATAAAAAATCTAGACCCTTTGGATGGATTGTGGGAAGGAGCATCAATGGAAGTATTCAAAGCGTTATACCCAGGGGGAAGTGATGGATTTGGTCTAAGAGAAAGTGGGGTTCCAATAGGAGCTTGAGTGATAACCACATTTCCAACAGAAACAATTGTAGCTTGTGGGACCATGGTAGAGTGGACCATCTAGAGAGGAAGAATTGAGTGAGAACCAACCAACAACTGGTTTGAAACTATGGCGACATTACTGGTTTTGCCAATAAAATGATCTAAAGGTACCATATAGGTAACATATGTCTCAGTAATTTGCAATGCCATAGGTTTATTATAAATCATTCCTAGTATGCCAAAAAGATCATGTCCCGAAGACGGGGCAGAACTAGGATTAAAAATTTCAGCAGTGTGAGTCGGGGTTCTAAATGATTCACTTTGAAAAAGAGTATGGTCTACTCCATATCCTGCGTTAGGTCCAGTAGGTACTTCAGTATTCTCAACGACAATAATTTCTCCTAACGAGTTCATCCAGAGAAAATGTGGATCTCATCTAATAATCAATAATGGATTTGGAGGAAGTCTCAATGTCTGTAAAGAATCCGAAACAATTTTGAATCCCTCTAAAGAGTGCAAACTTCTGACCTCGAAAGTTATCTCGTTATTGATTGCTTCCTCAGGAGATCCTTCTGGTGAGTTAGGAAGCAAAGGGAGGTAACCTTTTGGATCTTCTGAAGGTATCCCCTGCATCCTACATGAATGGCGAAGGCCGATGTTGGACGAACCAAATAAATAATGAAACAAATCTATGGCCAACTAGAGAAACAAACAATGCTCACTAATAAAATCTCGAAATCAAACCAAGCAAACAAACCTTCTTATTCTGAAGTCACTAGTTGGTGATGAAATCCAACGTCGCGAAATCAAGACAAGAAGGGGTTGGGATAAAGCGGGTGGAAAAGTTACATTGAAGACCTACTTAATGGACTTACACCCTGGTGCAAGCTCCCACACATAATCGTGGGTATACCCTACAAGGAGCCCGAGTGAGTTTGGCCAACATCGATTCTAGGTACCGTGAAGACTTTCCCCACATAGTCACCTCGAGTAAAGACCCTAAATATATAGGCTACTAAGGTTACCAATTACGAGAATGATGCTTGGGGAAACAGTCGACAATCTGATCCACATGCAAAGTTAGGGTATCTAGCCCGAAATCAACTCGAGAATCTCCCACACATAATCATGGGTATACCCAAAAGTGACCCCCAATAATACATGCAATCTCTACACTAAAACTGACAAAGCAGGGTGAGTAACTCTGTTAGTTCTATTGCGACCTCATGATTGACCCTTGTGTTAGAAGGGCTTCCCAAGACAAAATGTAGCAATTGGATTTGAACTCTCCCTATCACAAGATACTATTGTGTGTTTTGATGCTTTGGAGAGTGTGTCTTACAACCTATTCCAAAGCGTTATCCTAGCTAATGTTGGTGAAGAGAATTCCTAGAAAATAAAAGTTGCTAATAACTTTTAAAATTGCGTCATATTTTAAAGGTTGTTGTTTACTCAAAAGGGAGATGGGAATGAAATTGATGATGTATGGGACCTTGACCAAATAAAATGAAAGAAGAGATGAATATGCAATTTCTCAATTCAACGAACTCTAATTACAGTAGGGAGAAGGTATTTCTTTTCAAGTACGAAAGCTACGAATCTCAATTTCTCAATCTCGAATGAACAAAATTCCAAATAATCATAAGCTACAAAATTTTCCAATTTTCTCTCTTAAACAAATGTTTCAAATGCAAGAATTTTCTTGTGAATTAATCAGAGATATAATGAAGAAAAATAAAGTGTAATTCAATAAAATCAAGACATTCTCAAAACAATTCCCAAATCAAACTCATAATATAGACAAAAATGAAAATGATTCGAAAGCCTTTTGTCGAATGTAAACAAAAATGTCTCTCAATCAATAAAAAATATGGAAAGTAAAATCAATCCAAAACTTTAAACAAATCAAAGACCCTTTGTCAAATAACCACTCAGATCAAGATCCTGAGATTATAGCCTTGTGACAAAAATTAAAAACAAAACTTGCAAAATTTACAAAGAAAGACTTTCAATCTATGAAAACCAATCAAATGCAAGCTTTAAACTTAAAAAAACAATCAATCACTGGTATCAGAATCTCATCGCAAGAAACTAACGAAAAAATGGGTGAAAAAAGAAAAATTGGCTCACTCCAACAATTCCTATAGTAATAGTCACAGGTTGATAGTGGAGCATAGTTCGACGAGCTAAGGTCGTCGCAGGCTACCCATAGAGCACAGTCCAATGTTGTTGCACTGGTTTGCACAAGTGGGATGCGACGTCAGAGGGTCTTCGCAGGTTGTCTATATAGTAGAGTGCGGCAATCTCTGTAACTAAAGAAAAAATGGAAGAAAGACAAAAAAACTAACTGAACTTTCTGACCCAGGGAGTCCATATGGATCACCCATAGACTCAGAGAATGAATTTAATCAAAAGAAGGCAGGCTAAAATCAAATAAGAAGCAAAAAACCAAAACAAAGTTGTCTCCCCAATATGGGCACCAATTTTGTTATTGGACTAATCGGTAAGTGCGAACACAATCATATCTCCCTAGTTCCACCCAAAACTAGAACAAAACATAATAGAATATAAGACTTTCCCTAGTCTCTAATTATTGATTTTACTAACTAACAAGATATAGACAACATACCTTTTAAATGTTGTTTTCTCTTTCCATTTCCATTGCCATCCTAGCTCTATTCCAATGCTCCTGTGATATTAAACCTACAAGGGAACAAGCCAACCAAAGTGAAAGCAACATAATATACTCAACAAGAACCTATGTATGTGATCAAGAAATCATACAATAAAACAAGAGTAGTTTTATAGGAAAGAAACATATTGTTGTATCATATTAAATAGAAAGTGGAGAATACAACCAAAGCCTTGATTTTGCAAGGTCCCCTTTCAATGGCCCTTTTCTCTAACACACACACTTTTTCTCCAAATCCTTTGAATGAAGAAGATCCACCATGTAGATTGTAGAGCTAAAGCAAAGCTCTCAAGAATAATCTGAAGTAGAACTCTCCATACAAATATTATCCTATTCAATCTTAGCCTTTTCCATGAGAGATCGCTCTTTATATAGTGTGAAAGATAGATGGATGAGGAGATTAGGATGATCCCACCAAATCAGAAAAGTGAGTAAGATCCAAACTGTTCGAAGGCCACCTCACCTTCTAGAAGATCCCCTTCTATAACATTCGTGAAGTTTGACTTTTCCTTAACTTTTATCATCATTACACCCTAGACATATGGCAGTCTGCGGAGATTTTGCAGTCTATATCTAGAGTAGGATGTGATGATCATGCATCATCACACCCCATGTATATTGCAGGGTGCGACAACCTTCTTTAATAAGGTTTTTGAGAATGGAAATAAAATCACTCTCTTCATCGAGAAAGGCTCTTTTATCTTTTCAAAGAACATGAACACATGTTTTCAGTGGATCACCAGGGTGACCAAAATAATGTGTAACAGGGATGTTTTTGCTCAAATTCAATCTCTGAAAGAATTTGTCGAAGACATAAGGTTTCCTGACTTGCATTTATCATTGCTCAGTACTCTACTTCTGCTGAAGAAAGTGAAATAGCCTATTGTTTCTTATAGGACCAAGTGACAGGTCCTGAACCAAGGCTGAAAACATAACCTATAATGGAATTTTGATCATCGGGGTCGCTGACCCAATATGAATTAGTGAAGCCAACCAATAAAGGATTCCCCCTTGAACTGTAATGTATCACGAACTGAACTATGCCGTGGACATAGAGAAGTATCCTTTTAGTTTCTTTCCAATGGATTTCATGGGGTGTTTTCATATACCGAGAAACAAGACCAACAAAAATGGAAATATCAAGACATGTATGAGTCAAGTATAATAGGCTACCGACTAACTGATGGTACAAGGTGGCATGAACTTCGAGAGAATTACAGGTGAAAACAAGATTGACTCCATCCTGGAAGGGAGAAAGGGTTGGTTTACAATCTTCCATGTCAAAGCGATGAAGAAGGTCACAAGCATACTTATAATGGGAAAGAAAAATTCCTTCATTGGTTTGCAAAACTTGGAGGCCAAGGAAACAGTGCAAAAAGCCCAAGTCTGTCATTTCAAATTTCTTCTTAAGGAAGGTTTTCACATGGTTCAAAAGTTTTGAGTCAGTACGAGTAAGGATGAGGTTATAAACATAAAGGACAAGGATTATGAGATAGCTTCCTACTTTCTTGGTATAGACATTAGGATCAGAATGACATCTAGAGAATCCGGTGGCAATAAGAAAGTTGTCCATCTTGGCATACCAAGCTCGGGGAGATTTCTTAAGTCCATAAAGAGATGTCTCAAGGAGACAAACAAGGCTAGAGTCATTTTGTAAATATCCAGAAGGTTGTTCCATGTATATTTATTATTTAAAATATCCATTCAAGAAGGCATATTTAACATCCATCTGATGGACCTCCCATTTATGTGAGGCAACAAGGGAAAGAACAAGGCAGATAGAATTCATTTTGGCTATAGAGGCAAAGGATTCATTATAGTCAATTCCTTCAACTTGGTAAAATCCTTTGGCAACTAACTGATTCTTGTGTCTTTCAACACTTCCATCTAATGCATACTTAGTTCTATAGACCCATTTACATTTGACAAGTTTTCTTCATTTTGGAAGAGGTAGAAGATACCAAGTATCATTTTCCATTAAAGAATGATACTCTTCATTCCTGTATCCCAATCTGGATGACCTGAAGCTTCTGCAAATGTCTATGGATCACAAGTCTCTAAAACTTGAGCTAAAAGAGAAGAGGCTCGTTGGAACTATGAACGTGTCTGATGCTGATTTGAAGGATCATTGAAAAGATCACCAAATACTTCTCATGTTGAATGGACCCATCTAGAAATTGGTGGAGCTAGAGGTGGTGTTGGCTCAAGTTCAAAGAACTCATATGGAGAAAGGTGAGAGAAGGAGGTTAATTTTCATCCTCACTATTATTGATATTATGGTAGCTGCAGGAAGTATTTACCTCCACATGTAAACCTGAAAATGATAGAATACTCCGGGAAGCAAGAAGAAACCCTAATGAGTTGGATAATAAACCTAGAAGGCATGTCGGCTCAAGAAGATAATTTATATTAGGTTATTAGCTTCCAAGAGAAAAAGTCGGCCAGAAATAATATTATATACTGAAAAAATAGATACCCATAATGAGAAGTCGGCCCTGGCAGTTAGCTAGAATTAGTATAAATATAGGAGGCTAGTTCTCATTCTGGCAGGCAATCTCAGAATTGCAGTGCCTAGTCTTGTGCACACTACAGTTGCCCAGTTTTTGTGCAGGTTTGGAGGAGAGTTGTCGTTGCAGCTGTTGCAGCTAGCAGTTACGCTTGGACTATATATTGGCTAGGGTTTGGACTATCTAATCATCTCTTTGTGATGCGTTATCCTTGGGGAAAGGTGTGCTACCCTTTGTTTGGCTATCTAGCCTAGGTTTTTCTTCTGGATTGATTCTCTGTCAAGGTTAAAGTGCTCGGAGGGTGGCTTCGGCCTATGGTTGGGTGAAAAGGGTATTGTCAATGGTAAAACGAGCATGCATATTTCATATTCTAATAGGTTATGGGATCACACCTCCTTCATTCAGTCTAAACACTGGAAGGAAACATAGTCATTAGGATATTGAGCTCGTCGAGGAACTGTCACTAGGGTTACTAGTAGAAGCAAATTCCAAGACACTGTCACTAGGGTTACTAGTAGGAGCATTTGTAAAAACCCTAATCCTCTTATTGAGGCACATTAAGTGAAGGGATTGACCTAATCTCCAGACATATCAGTGTGCCCTAGCCTAGCACATCTCCCAGTACTCTCAGCAAGCCAAGACATCAAGTTTGAGTTTGTGGTCAAATCTAGGGTTTGACCAAGTTAAAGAAGCCATGACTTATTCTATAAAGTTAGAGAACAAGTTAGATGGAGCTTCTAACTTCAGAGTATGGAAGACAAGGATTGATCTCATACTTGCCAAGAATAAAGTGTTGGATATCGTGAAAGGAAAGATCGTGAAACTAGAGTTTGAAGAAGGCAAAGAGAAGGAACCGCACAACGTTGCAGCTACATATAAGTTCAAAGATGGTGACATCAATGCTATGAGTATCATAGTGGAATCTATAAAATACCACTTAATATCCTACATCTCCCATCTTGACTCATCGAAGAAGATGTACAATTCCCTAAAAAATATCTTCTCAGTTAGAAACATTGGACAAGCTATGAGTCTGAAGAATGAGCTCTGTGACATGAAGATGAATGATGAGGACAACATAACATCATACTTTGTGAGAATCTCTTAGTTAAGAGATCAACTACAAGCTATTTAAGAGATCATCTCAGAGAAGGATTTGGTAAACATAGTACTCAATGGTCTTCCCAAGACATGGGATGCATTTTCCGCAAGCATGAACACAAGGAAGGAGTATCCGACATTTGAAGAAATTTGGACTTGTTGTGCTCAAGAAGAATCAAGGATTAGTGCAAAAGAGAAACGCCAAAAGAAGTATGATGATCAAGCCTTCACAGCAAGATTCAAGAATTTCAGGAACAAAAGGAAGTTTGGTTCAAGGTGGAATCCAAATCAAGAGAAAGATATTTCAGAAGTACAATGCTTCAACTGTCGAAAGTATGGCCACTACAAGAATCATTGTCCCGAGCTAAAGAAAAGGAAGGAGAAACACGAAGCAACAGTTTCCAAAGAAAAGGAACCTACAAAGAAGACTAAGCAAGATGGAAGAGACTTCTTCTTCTAAAGGTAACAAAACTCTTCTTATTTCTTGTACATATCTTGTTTGCATCATCTATGTACATATCTTGTATATCTATATCTTGGAAGATAATGTGTTCCAAGAAGAACTATACCTATGGAAGAAAAACAAGATAAGAATGGATATCATTAGATAATACACATGAAATGATGAAATACAAATCATGTGGAAGTTATTGCAAGATAAGATGAATCAATCATGAAGAGACTTAGAATAAGAAAAGATAGAAATAAGTCAGCAATCGAAAGGAAATTGGAAAAAGACTTATGACGTTTTTGTAGAATACAACAAGATGGAAGTGTGGACTCTGTTAGACAAGAGAGACAATTATATATTGCAGAAGACAATAAGGATGCAGATGAAAGCGTGGAATCTGTTAAACGAAGGGAGCCAATTATATGCACTCATACATGAAGCAAGGATTAGGAGGGAGCTAATCCTGTGATCCATAGAAGATGATGAAGTATATATCCATGATAACAACCATGAAAGATAGTACGTATCCAGTTCAACCTTAGAAGAAGTCTCCTTTGAAGAGAAGCTTTAAAGTATCCCTGGTTGTCCATCCACATCCATGATCCTCTGATGAAAGAAAGAAATGGAATATTTAGGGCATGGAATCTACTCCATGGAACCAAGAGCTAAACATGAGGAAGAACATGAAGATTCAAAGAAAGAGAATCCAGAACAACCAGTCATTGTATCGAGAATCACAAGATTGTCAACCTGATATAAACTCAACAAAAGCAATCAAGCAGAGGAATTGAAAGTCATGATGAAGAACAGTGTATGGAAGACTTATGAATGAAAGCATTGGAAGATCTAGAACTAGAGGTTCTCCCAAATGGAGGGAGAAGACTATGATGATTATTTGTTCCAGTAAACTAGAATTATCTCTACATGAGTCATTATATCATCCGCAACATCCATAAGTTGGAATTCTACATCATATGAATGCAAAGAATACTCTCCAGAGAAATTGAATAAAGAGTGTATGAAGAAGCAATCTCAAGACTTTGAGGCATACCAAAAAGAGACCCTTGTATGTAGATAGAAGAAGATAACTTGGTGAAGAACCTCCAGTGCACAACAGAAGCGTGGTGAAGATTTCCTATAACATCAAGATGATTACTCAGTAGATTAGATCTCATGATGATAGAAGAAGCGCCACATGGATATGTTCCAGTTTTCCAACAATGATATACTCTATTGTTCATAGCTACATGAAGCCTTCACAGAAAATCAATGTTCCAGACTAAATTACATTTGAAATCAAGAATTACATTATCCGTGATGAATTCTAGAAAGGAGAAAGTGGTTCTCCAATACATATCTCCACAGATGAGCAGATAAGCAAACATTTTGGTAAAAGATGAAAGAGTTTTCGTACTCAAGTTGTATCTCATGGAGACGAATTCCTTATTGAAAAAGGAAGAGATGACTCCCAGGTTGGGAGGGAGAACTGAAAATGTTATTGAAGACATTCATTAAAAAATAGTCCAGCTTGGAAAAAAATTTCCTGTTTGGAAAGTGGATTGAGATTTCTGACGGACAGCAACTTCCCATTGTGGTTAACATGGGAAATGGTCCAGATTGTTGATGTATCATAGATAGAGACTTTCCATTGTGGTTAGCATGGGGAGTGATCTAGGGTAGTCTCTCTTCTTGAGGGTTACTCAAGAAGACTGTCCCGCCTCGCCGGACAGCGATTTCTCATTATGGTTAACATGAGGAATGGTCTGTTTTGGAGGTTGATACAAGAGACTCTTTTCCTCTTGTGGTTAATAGAGGAAATGGTCTGGATAGTCATTCCTTAAGGTTTATACATTCTCTCCATGGTGCACTTTGATTAGTGTAGGAGGAATGCTCCAAGCTCAGCAATCAGGGACAGGCATTCCTTAGGGTTTATACATTCTCTCCAAGGTGCACTTTGATTAGTGTAGGAAGAATGGCCCAAGGTGGGGAATGGTCCAGATTTAGAAGACATGATAGTTATTCTTCCTTGCTTGAGAAGAATAGTTCATATATCTCATTGTTCTACTCTAAGGGCAGATATTCTTTTAGATATCACAAATGTGAGTGAAAGATTGGCCTAGATGATTCAATTTTTATATCATAACATTGTTTCTATGCAGGATGGTATCAGATGATTGTTATGAAGACTGTATGATAGTAGATATATACTATTGTGGTGCATGTGTTCCACTATTTGTGACTATATATTATTGATCAAGTACTTGTTTGCTACTTGGCGTGGTAGTGTACCACTGGATTGTAGTTATGTACTACTATGGATAGACACAATTGTGTTCTATTTTGTTCTGATTGCCTTGAAGACTATCGAGCAGTTTATTGGAAATAATTATCAGCCAGATGAATGATGAACAAAGATTTTCCATACAGAAAATGGTTCAAAACATTTACTCTTCTAGATTAGAAGAATGGCTTTTGTATCACTCTATGGAGTGAGCATCATGTCTGATTACTCAGATAGAGTATGGTTTTGAGAGATGATGCGGCTAATGATGATGATGGTGCTCACAATCTAGTCTATATAACTATGTTGATGTTATCAAGTGAATGGTATGTTTTGTGCTCAAAGACCATTACCTGTAATACCTCCCTAGCTAGGAGGGAGTGTTGATATTATGGTAGCTACGAGAGGTATTTACCTCTACGTGTAAACCTGACAAGGATAGAATACTCTGGGAAGCAAGAAGAAACCCTAATGAGTTGGCTAATAACCCTAGAAGGATTTTCAGCTCAAGAAGATAATTTATATTAGGTTATTAGCCTCCAAGAGAAGAAGTCGGCCAGAAATAATATTATATACTGAACAGACAAATACCCATAATGAGAATTTGGCCCTGGCAGTTAGCTAGAATTAGTATAAATACAGGAGGCTAGTTCTCATTTTGGTAGGCAGTCTCAGAATTGCAGTGCCCAGTCTTGTGCGCACTGCAATTGCCCAGTTTTTGTGCAAGTTTGGAGGAGAGTTGTCTTTGCAGTTGCTATAGCTAGCAGTTACGCTTGGACTATCTCTTGGCTAGGGTTTGGACTATCTGATCAGCTCTTTGTGATGTGTTATCCTTGGGGAAAGGTGCGCTACACTTTGTTTGGCTATCTAGCCTAGGTTTTTCTTTTGAAGTGATTCTCTGTCAAGGTTAAGGTGCTCGAAGGGTGGATTCAGCCTATGATTGGGTGACAAGGGTATTTTCAATGGTAAAACAAGCACACATCTTTCATATTCTAACAACTATCATCATCTGAAGAAGAAACAAGAATAGGAACATAAGAAGGAACAAACGTCGAAGACGGATCGCAGGCTGAAGAAGGCACAAATGTTGAAGATGAATCACAGGCTGAAGAAGGAACAAATGCCAAATTAGGCTCATATGCCAAGATATTTTTATCAAATTTAACATCTCTTCTAATAATAATTTCATTACAATGTTCTTGAAGTAGTCTATAACCTTTGAAATATTTAGAATAACCAACAAATATACAGTTCTCACTTTTAGGCTACAATGCTTTCCTTTTCTCATTAGGAATGTGAGCCCATGCTATACTGCCAAATACATGGAAGTGACTTACATCATGTTTAATTTTAGTCCAAGCTTCTTCCGGTGTTAAATTTTTAAGATCTTTTGTGGGAGTGTGATTTACTATGTAATTTGCATGGTTGATGGCTTCTGCCAAATACTTTAGACTTAATCCGTTAGATTGGATCATACAATTAGCCATTTATTTTAATGTGCATTTCTTTCTCTCAACAACACCATTTTATTGTGGTGTATATGGAACAATGTGTTGCATTTGTATGCCATGTTGTTATCCACATTTTTGGTTATCGAGATGATGACATGATAATGACATGGTGATGGAAGATCTAACTCTTCTTTAAGATCATTTTCATGAAGAAAGTTACACTTATCAGCTTCTCAAAATCACACTTTTGAAGATAGTACGCAGGCTGCATATATATTATCTTGCGGAAATGCTTGATTTCCGCAGGTTGCATTCAGTCTGACTGTGGACTTTCCGCACTGTGTTAATGGTCAGGGTGCGGAAATGTTTCTTAAGGGAGAAAATGAATAAGTTCTCGATCTTTCTAGAAGGAATCTTCTAGAAGGATGAGTTGGAGTTCGAATGGTTGGCAAATTAATGAATCTCCAGATATCTTGGGATTACATTCTATCCAAGTAACTAAACAATCTTTTCCTATATATTGAAGAGATGATTCATGGGAATGGTTAGTAGAAAATTAGCAAGAGTAAGATATTG
>JASDQU010028462.1:0-15343 GCA_032191745.1 Picea mariana
TGATCAAGTTTGAAGGGATAAAAGTTAGATTTTCATAGATCTGACTGCACTAGCTTACTCGCCTCAGCTCAGCGCATCTATCCCCTAGATCAGAATTTCAAAATTTGAAGTTTGAAAAATTAGGGTTTCCTCATAAAACCCTAAGTTGCAGTTGCAATTGCAGTTTTAGAACCAGTTGCAGTATCAATTGCAATTGTAGTATCAGTTGCAGTTGCAGAGGTAGTACCAGTTGCAGTCACCCTTGAAGTTCTTAAGAGTTGGTGATCATTACAGTTGCTACCAGATGGTGCCTCTACCTACAAGTGTCATCAAAGGTATGTACTCACACATGTTTATACAGTTAAGCTTTAAAGGGTATTTGCAGGATAAGGGATCTCTTGCCATAGATCCAGAAGGATCTCAAGATCCAACACATTCAGAGGAATAATGCAACCTGAGTGTGATTATTCTGATATGCATCTATTTGTTATGACATTATTTTGATTAGTGTTGCATGTTGTAGCTATGACCATCATTCTAACCTTTGATCAAAATTTGAGTCAAGGTATTAGATGGATTAAAAGTTCAGATCATAGATTGAAGATAGCATATTGTCTTAGTACAGAAGACGGGTTGAAGAAATCACTCGTCATCTTGAGTGAAGGAGACTTGGAAGAAAAGAAAGCACTCATTCTTGAGGACAAGGCTCCAGGTCCCAGGTTTTATTAATCAAGTTGATAAGATTCAAAGGTACACATGAAAAATTGATGACTACCCCTTTACAAGTAACAACTATAGTTGAGATAGCAGTCTTTGTAAAGCATTATACATGGTATCATGTGAGCATATTGAGATAAATGCTTAATATAATCATTTGCCTGATACAACTAACACCTCCTCTAGGAGAAACCTCGTGTGTTAGTTCCAAGTTGCCATGGAGGAATGTTCGATCATAACACTATAAGAGTGTTGACCTCATTTCGTAGTGTATCTCTTACTTTTGATCGTTGCTTTGGACAAGCCACAAGTGATAGCTGTAAAGGAGCTACTGTGATGATTATTCGTGCTATTGCTTTATCTATTATTATCAAAAGGATATTATTCTTGCTTGGTGTTTTGTTGACCTTGTTTCAGGTCACAGGTGATAACCCTAAGAAAGATGTAGTGAAGGTTGCAAAAGGCAACATATTATATGAGACATAAAGCAGACTATGCACCAAAGAAGATGAAGAAGAAGCTATCTCTTGAGATTCAGAATATCTCATATGAAGATCAACTGAAAGGAGCAGAAGGCTCCAAAAATGATCGAACATTAGAACGGGAAGCAGATCTCGTTTGAAGCCTGATTTAGACTTGCTATGCAACATCAATTATACCCTGTAAGAGATGACGAAGTCTGTGTAGACTTAGAAGAAATCGATAGTAAGCCTGATCTCAGAAAGGATCAGATGAAGAGACAACTTCCAGGACTGGAAGACAGATGTTTTGAGAAGACTAGATCGTAACATCAGAGACTCCTAGGAGATATGAAATCTCTGAGAAGATTCCATTATTTCAGTGACAAAGAAGGAATCCAGTCAGAAAGACTAGGATATGGATTCTTTCGTGAGACTAGAAGAGAGGTCAGTATTGACTTCCAATATTGATCTATATAGATCAAACGTGTTGCAGATGTACAAAGCCTAATGTATGTCTAGGGGATTCTCATAGCAAAGGGGAGAAGACTATGACGAGATACTTCTGAAGACAACTAGAACAATCATGATGAGATGCAAGGGGAGCAATCCCCATATTTAAAAATTGAATGACAGTTGGTGCAGTACATCAGTTGGGTCATGGAGACATGAATATGATAGCATTACCCCCATGAAAGAAGAAGAGCTATCCTCAGTATCATTTATTGAGCCACTCTCAGTTTCATATGAAACTGTTGCCGTGATAAAATAAGAGGATCTACTCTCAAATTTTAGTAGCCACGGTGAGAATGAAGCAGTCATTCTTAGCCTCAGAGTGTTACCCATCAAAATCACTCATTGCAATGATGGCTAGTGTCGTCATTATAAATACTGCAAGTGTCACATATTGGTGGCAAGTGTCACAAACATCACTTTACCTATGTCATCTCTCTAATGACATCACAAAGACACCAAGACACCTCAAAGACTAGTTTTGAAGAAGAGAAATCAATTGACAAAGAGTACAAACCTTTTTCCATTGGAAAAAACCACTAAAATATCAATTTTGGAAGGGAGCACTCGCCTACCCACTGACAAGGAGCACTGGTGCTCTGTACCCTCTTCTAGGGGAGCGTTCCAATGCTCTATGCCCCTTTTTGAGGGGGAAAATTTTGGTTTGTTGGAGAGAATCAGGGGACAATCCCCTCAATATCTTAAGGTAGTTGGATTTGAATCTGAGGTCAAGGCATGATCTTAGGGGAGATCCAAAACTGAAGGAGAGGAATCCTCAACTTATCCCAAAGATCTCTCAAGTGGTTAGGCCTCTCCAGGCCTATATAAGGTGGCCTCCTCATGTTAGAAGGATATATGGAGATTGAGAATTACACCATACTTATGATCCCATAAGTGAGATGTTATCAAAGCATAATCAGTGTAGATTACTTGAGCAAAGGGGTTGGACAAGGAGCGCTAAAAGAGGCAGTTGGACCTCCATCAAAGGATTGTAAGCACCTTTTACTTGTTCTCATTAATAATCAATGCTTGGCCTATTTCTTTCAAATTTATGTTCATTCTACATGAATTTGTCTTCAGTAGATAGATCTATGTTTGAGCTAATCTCAATAGAATAGGAAGTTCTTTGTACCTTTGTTTGTTTTACAGGACCTATCGAGGAGCTCAGGATTGGAGCTCAGATTGGATCTTGCAAGGAAAAACGTCATTAACAAGGTACATATCCCTCTTCTTCCTTTTCTCATATTAGATTTATTAGATCTAAAAAGGATGTTAGTGTCCATGTTAAGCACTTTTCTGTCTTTGCCTTAGGAGTCTAGAGACCAAGAGGGAATCTGCTTGTCCGCAAGAGGATTCACCTATAACAAAAATTGGCGACTCCACTAGGGAATGAATCCTATTGTCTTTCCTTGGTTTTTCCCTGCCCTTTTACCACCTTTCAGATCACTTTTTTTGTGTGTTTATGATCCATTAGCCTTCTCCTACCTTCACTATCATTTTCACCATTTTTTATGCATTTTGGGTGAATTTTTGCAATTTTTTGGCTCTTTTTTTGAGCTTCTAGGAGCATCAACGCCCCCCTATAGGCCATACTAGAGTTCCAACACTTTCCTACAGTGTTTTAGGGGGCTTTGAAGCACTCTGTGCACCCTTCTAGGGGAGCTCTAGTGTCTTTTTTGAGTGAAATTGCCTTCTTTTACTCATATTTTTTCAGCCTGTTTTGTGGAATTCTTTACCCAATCTTTGTGGTTGGTTTGTGGAGTGGTTTGGATTGGTTCTTGATGGTTTTTTATGATTTTCACTCTCTTTTTTCTTGATTATATCTTGAATCCTCTTTTAGAAACGTAAATTTGCCTTTTCTAGCTGCGTTTTTGTTTAGATAGTTTTGAGTGTTTTCTCTTTCTCCCTATCGTTTCTTAGATTCTTCTCTACATTTCATTGTACTCCTTGGATGCTTGTTGGTTTTAGGATCCTTGAATGATTTCTTGTTATAACAAGCTTCTACTTGTTTTCTTTCAGTTCTCATTATTTTGAATGCATTCTTGCTTTTGGGTCGTGAAACTAGCTTGCATTTGAAGTAGCGGAATTGCATTTTTTTGACATTTTGGGACATGGTGCATCTAGAATGATGAATGTTTTCTCCTTCGCGTAGCATAGCTTTCATAAAAATGAAAAGATTTCATCTTCATTTCTTTGCATAACTTTCAATTTGGTCAAAACACCATATTGTCCATGCCACTTTCCTTTTGAGTAACAACAGCCTTAAAAATCAAGCGCTAAACTAAAATTGATTAGACATTTTTACATTTTCTGGTATAAAACCTACATTATATTAGTTGTAGGGATTTGGAATAGGTGTGAAAGATAACTTTCCAAAGATGCAAACAAACATAGGATCTTGTGTTAGGGAGCGATGAAATCCAATTGTTGCATTTTGTCCTGGGAAGCCCTTCTCACACAAGGGCCAATCACGAGGTCGCATTAAGACTGGCAGAGTTACTCACCCTTATTTGTTGGTCTTGGTGTACAGATTGTGTGTATTATGGGGGTCTCTTGAAGGTATACCCACAATGATGAGTGGAATCCTCAGTTGAACCACTAACCAAAGTAGTTGATCCAGTTCCTTCATCGATCAGCCCCACTTTTCATCTGGAAAGTGAAACCCAAATGACTGATCCAGTTCCTTCCTCGGTCATTCACACCCTTCATCCGAAGAGTGCCAAAGTGGTTGCTTCGGTGACTTCATCGTTCAATCCCACTCTTCCTCTGAAGAGTGCCAAATTGGTTGCTCCAGTTACTTCATCGATCAATCCCACTCCTCCTTTGACGAGTGCTAAAGTGATTTATCCAGTCCCTTCATCGGTCAGTCCCACCCTTCATTCGAAGAGTGCCAAAGTGGTTTCTCTGGTTATATCATCGATCAATCCCACTCTTCCTCTAAAGAGTGCCAAGGTGGTTTATCTGATCTCATCATCGATCAATCCTACTCTCCTGCTAGAGAGTAAACCTGATTCTTCCCATGTTTTTCTCGTTGAAACGGGATCTACCATGTTGGGGGGAATTCCTCTTTCTCCTGCGAAAACCCTTCCAAGTAATGAAGCCATCCTTTTTTATTGGGGTGTGATAACTAGAACTCATCTTACCTCTCACATTCCTTTCAAGATTACAGTAAAATTTTGTGGTCGCGAAGTTCCTCAAATGTTAATAGACGAAGGTTCGTCTGTTAGTATTTTGTCCTCTATTGCTTGGCAAGCTTTGGGTTATCCTGAGCTTGTGCCCGTTACCCAGACTTTGTTCACTTCTAACAGAAGAACCAGTCACCCTTTAGGGATAATTCCTCAATTTCTGGTAACTTTGGGAGGGAAAACAGTCTTTATTGATGTTATGGTAGTCCAGGACCCCTTGGATTTCGATTTACTCCTTGGGCGAGATTATGTCTATGCCATGAAAGCTATTGTGCCCACTCTTTTTCGTGTGATATCTTTCCTGCACGATGGAAGAAATGTGGCTATTGATCAACTTTCATGCGTTAGTCCTGACTTGAGTACCAACCCAATGACCTCCCTAAATGGGTCTTATCAGCAGTTGGTATCATCCCCACCACAGGTCAATTATGTGGCATTATCTCCCATGCCTTTAGTTGTCGATGAATATGACTTAGATCCGGTAGTTGACATTGTGATATCTTTGGTAGGGCTATTGGAGCCTGATCTCCTTACCCCTGGTGAGACCCTTGACATGTGTTCCTTCAAAAGCATTCTTCTCCCATCCAGTGAATATCTCTTGGAAGCCATGACCGAGTTTTGTCCCTTGACATGTTTTCCTTCCAGAGAATTATCCTCTTAGAAGCCATGATCAAGAAGAGGTCACGAGCATAGTTTTGCTTCTTTGTGGCAAGCTCGTTAAAAAATGAAACAGAGCTCATGAGCATAGTTTTTCCTCTCTATAACAAGCTCGTTAAAAAATGAAACAGAAATCTGGGGATTGACCCCGGAGCCTTGAGCATAGTTCTTTTTCTGTGTCAATCTCGTTAAAAAATTAAACAGTCACCTCTCCTGTCAGGTTGAGTCTTTCACCAGATCTTATAGATGTCAAGTCGAATCTTTCATTAGCTCTCATATTTGAACCTTCTTTTCATCCACCTGTATCATTTTTCTCCATCTAGTACAGAAATTGGTGACAACCTCAAATTCGGTGAATGAATTGAAGCTTGGGGGGCATGTCTCCAGCCTTTGATGATCATTCTTGAGTTAAGCCACTAGCTTTTCAAGTTGGGGGCATACCGAGCTTAGTCTTTTTTCTTTCTCGTGCTCGTAAATACATGAGAATGTAATCGAGTAGACTTTTATCACTTTTTCAGACTCATAAAAGTTACATGAAAAAGGAACCCCTTGGAGTCTCCTTTAAGATCTTTTCAAACTCTCTAAACATGAAAAGATTATCGAGTGATCTTGCTTCCTTTCCCACTCGTTAAAAGGTTTGAAAGGGCATCTTTCGAGTGATAATTTATCTCTTTTTCAGCCTCATGAGACTAACATTACGAAAAAGAACAACATTAGAGTCGTCTTTAAGTCATTTTCAGACTCTCTAAATATGAAAAACAATCGAGTTTACATTCTCTGGACTCGTTAAACAATCATACATTGAAGGGCCCATACAGGATCGAACCCTTACTTATTCCAGTTCGTTAAACAAAGGAAGAGGAACTTACCAAAGGTGAGTCATATCGAGCATGTGTTACCCTCCTCGAGCTCGTTAAATTAAAAAGAGTTACTCATCTATTTGGATGGGGGGGAAATTGAAAGAACCAAGCCAAGCAGTTTTTGAGAACACTACCAGTAACTCTTACGTTCGCCCTTGAACATGGCACTTTGTCTTTGCACACATTTTAATCCACTAAACTTCTACACTGAGCCAATCCTCTGATTTTCTTTTACTCCTTTGGGTCACCTGAAAAAAGTCACAGCATCCACTGCATCATCAAGTTTTGGTCCATGTCACATTTCTACTGTTGTGCCTCAGTGTTCAAGGGAAGTATCTGCCTCGAGAGTCAGCCATCACAAATATCCTGTTTCAATACCCGTGTCATTCCATGTTCATTTGATCCACCAATTACATCTCTGTGTATGTTTCATGTCATTGATGGGGGATACATCAAGGCCCTCATTTGACGAGTCTGTTCCTATCAACTTCAAAACATTATCCATGAGCTAGACTTAGAAACCAGTTAGTACCTTGGGACCTGCATGCCTCAATGGAAAGCCTCCTCATGTCCAACGGTGGGTTTACATCATTGACCCATGATCGTATGATTCCATGGATGTTTGACTTCATCTCATCCGTTCACATTCGTTGGAATGTACTAGAGTACCTTGGGAATCATTGACATCAATGGTGATATCCCTCACGCTTGTTAACGGTTTACATCATTGACTAGTAATCAAGTGGTTTATGCCATGTTCGACATCAGGACATCTATTCACATGGTTAGAATCGTATTGCATCAGGATCAGTAAGAAGACCCTAGGTTGAGTGATCACTCTGATATATACTTTGCCCAGGTTGTGAAGGAGTTCTTTTGAACTATGAGACATATATTGTAACATAGACCCACTTTGTATTGGTCATGGTTATGTCTTGTCATCTCATAGATCCACTGTGTATTCTTTGTGGCTACGATCAATTCAGGTCATAGGAGTATAGATCCACATTGTATCTTCAGTGGCTATACCTTTTATAAATATAAGTATGGATCCGCAGTGTATTTTATGGCATCCATACCTAAAAAGTCTTTATCATTCAAGCATAGGTATGCCTGCCTTGGGTTTGAAACATGTCATAATATTTGTTTGATGTTTGTGTGCATCTTTTTTCAGCCTCTATGCATCCATACCCTTGCTTGAAAAATTTTACAAAGTACTTCAGTCATCATCATCTTCTGACTTCGAACTTTGGGGGGAAATCTGTTACACATCAAAATCACTCATTGCAATGATGGCTAGTGTCGTCATTATAAATACTGCAAGTGTCGCATATTGGTCGCAAGTGTCACAAGTGTCACAAACATCACTTTACCTATGTTGTCTCTCTAACAACATCACAAGGACACCAAGACACCTCAAAGACTAGTTTTGAAGAAGAGAAATCAATTGACAAAGAGTACAAACCTTTTGCCATTGGAAAAAGCCACTAAAATATCAATTTTGGAAGGGAGTGCTTCCCTACCCATTGACAGGGAGCGTTGGCACTCTATACCCTCTTCTAGGGGAGCGTTCCAGCACTCTGTGCCCCTTTTTGAGGGAGTGTTAGCCCTTTTTGGGCGAAATTTGGTTTGTTGGAGAGAATCAAGGGACAATCCCCTCAATATCTGAAGGCAGTTGGATTTGAATATGAGGTCAAGGCATGATCTTAGGGGAGATCCAAAACTGAAGGAGAGGAATCCTCAACTTATCCCAAAGATATCTCAAGTGGTTAGGCCTCTCCAAGCCTATATAAGGAAGCCTCCTCATGGTATAAGGATATATGGATATTGAGAATTACGCCAAACTTATGATCCCATAAGTGAGATGTTATCAAAGCATAATCAGTGTAGATTACTTGAGCAAAGGGGTTGGACAAGGAGAGATGGAAGAGGCTGTTGCACCTCCATCAAAGGATTGTAAGCACCTTTTACGTGTTCTCATTAATAATCAATGCTTGGCTTGTTTCTTTCAAATTTATGTTCATTCTACATGAATTTGTCTTCAATAGATAGATCTATGTTTGAGCTAATCTCAATAGAATAGGAAGTTCTTTGTACCTTTGTTTGTTTTACAGGACCTATTGAGGAGCTTAGGATTGGAGCTCATCTTGGATCTTGCGAGGACAAACGTCGTTAACAAAGTACATATCCCTCTTCTTCCTTTTCGCATATTAGCTTAATTAGATCTAAAAAGGATGTTAGTGTCCATGTTAAGAAATTTTATGTCTTGGCCTTAGGAGTCTAGAGACCAAGAGGGAATCCGCTTGTCCACAAAAGGATTCACATGTAACACAGAGCAGCTGCAGGTGAAGAAGCCCAGATTCTAGAAGGAACAGTTGCAGAGAGAGTAGAGGACATACTCCTAGACAGTGAGATAGATAGTGCCTTGCAGAAAGCACATAGAGCTAACACATGATTGTGCAGATTGAGTTGTAGCTAAGCAAGTGTACCAGATTGGTACAATGTAATGAGAAAAATTGATTTGAATATTGAATATATAAAGAATCATGTTTGCCAGTTGAAGAAGGATCTGTACGTGTTGAAGCAATCTCCTAGAGCTTGATATGGAAGAATGGACAGTTTACTGACGAGCTTAGGCTTTACCAAGAGTAAAGAAGACTATAACCTCTACTTCAAGGTTATGAATGATGAGCCGGTAATATTGTTGTTGTATGTGGATGACTTATTCTTAACTGGAGAAGAAAAACTCATCACCAAATGAAAGAAGAAGCTCGCTTCAGAATTTGAGATGAAAGACCTTGGCCTAATGCATTATTTCTTAGGTCTTGAGGTATGGCAGAGTCCAGAGAGAATCTTCCTTAACCAAGGGAAGTATGCAGTGGAAATCCTAAAGATATTCGACATGTTGGAGTGCAATTCCATGAATACACGCATGGAAACAAAGCTGAAGCTATTGATCGACACTTCGTCAGAATTGATTGATGCCAGGTTGTATAGACATATCAATCGATTGTTGATGTATCTGATGAACAACATACCAGATATTTGTTTTTCCATGAACACCTTGAGTTAGTTTCTGGTAGAACCCATACATGTTCACCTAGTTGTTGCAAAACATGTGATGAGGTACCTTGAGGGTACATTAGATTGTGGTCTCAGCTATGATGGAGATCATGATTTCACACTAAGTTGGTACACTGATTCAGATTGGGTTGGAAGTGTCTCTGACAAGAAGAGCACTTCAGGATGATGTTTCAGTTTGGGATCAGCCATGATCTCATGGCAGAGTAGGAAGAAATCTAGTGTTCCTCTCAGTACAATGGAAGCAGAATACATTGTTGTGTGTTCTGCCAGCTGCGAAGCTATATGGATTTGAAAGTTGTTGACATGTCTATTCAACCTAGAGATGGAAGCAACCACGATCCTGTGTGACAACCAGAGCTGCAGAGAATCATGCATTTCATGACAAGTCCAAGCACATATATATCCGATATCATTACATCTGTGACATAGTGTAGAGAGGATCCATAAAGCTCCAATATATTAGCATGGATGAATAGGTTGTCGATGTGTTTACCAAGCCTCTATCTCGTGTAAAGTTTGAGCACTTTTGAGATAAGCTTGGTATAGTCCGAAAGGACCTCCCTCAAAAGGGGGGGTAGTACATTTTTACTGGTCAAAACTTCAACAAAATGTCAGCAAGTATATCAGGTCTTGCATTGCATGAACTATTTCCAAAATGACCACTAAGAAATAGGGCCTATACACCCCTCTACCTACTCCTGACAAACCCTGGGAATCCATATCGATGGAATACATTTCGTGCCTTCCATCCACCAAGCAGAGAAATCACTGTGTTTTTGTGGTTGTTGATTTCTTTTCCAAGATGGCGATTATGACCTCCTGCAAGAAGAGCATCACCGTAGAGGCTACTGCCAAGCTCTTCTTTTAACAAGTTTGGGTACATTTTGGTATTCCAAAAACCATTATCTCATATGGAGACAGTTGGTTCCTCAACACATTCTGGTTGAGCCTTTGGTCAATGTTGGACACCAAACTCACCAAATCCATTGCCTTCCACCCCCAGACGGATGATTAAACTAAGGTCATCAATCGACTGATCATGCATATCCTACACATGTACAATTCCAAGCACCCCCACACATGGGATGAGAGACTTCCCTATGTTCAACATAGCTACAACATATCCATACATAGCTCAACTGGCCACGACCCCTTTCAGGTGGGGTTGGGATTTCAACCATTGGGTCCCATGGATGTTGCACTACCCCTTGCGGCCACCTAGGCTGACTCATCCCATGCTACAACTGAAGATGAAAAAGCCTCCCGATTCATTGAGCGGATCCAACACATCTTCCAACAGGTTCATGATATTTTACCCCAAGTACAAGCAACACCATGATCAACATCAGGTGCCACACAAGTTTTAGGTGGGAGACAAACTTTGGTTGCACTTGCATAAAGAATGCCTTAGAGGGCCTCATCATAAGCTTCAGCCACTCCATTATAGACCTCACACCATCACCAAGGTTGTCGATAACAATGATTTTGAGCTCAACATTCCCCCCTTCCTTGACAAGCACCGAGTGTTCAATGTGGACCTCCTTCGAAATTATTTTCCACCATTATTGGACACCTCAAAGATAGCAGAGCAGTTAAAACCAACATAGCTCAACCTTGACAACATGGAATAGGAATCCATTGATCATATCTTGGACACACAAGGGCACTCACTAGCAAAGGATCCATATTTATTGGGTTATCAAAGCAGGGAAACTCTTGCACCAAGTCAAGTGGCTCACTCGAGGACAAATTCAGCAGAAATTTCCTCATTTGATGGGGGAACTCAAAACAATGGAGAACATTGACTCCTAAGGGGAGAGTATTGATAAAGGAAGATATTGGTGGCCACCCACCTATTCCAACTGGCTCAAAACAATTTTTTGGTAATTTTTGGGGTCCTAAACTTCTGAGGCCATTTTGAGGGTCTAAACAACGTTTTTTTATGATCGAGCACCTCAACGAATGCCCATGGCATGTTTATTTTTTTGAAATGAAGCTCCTCATCAAGACCTTTCCAACAAGCTATCATGCACATAAAACAAAGATCGTATGCAAAAGTTACGACCTCGAGAAGTTAATGTACTAACTTACGCCAACGGGGCCCACATGACTTTTGGTGTTTCATCTCTTAGGGTTAGGTTTTTGGATGTCTAGGGTTTTGGCATTTATGTTTATTGTAAAATATATTTCAGAGCCTCATTGTACTCATCTTCTTGCGAATGAGCGCAACCGTCACATCTCTTCTCATAGATAAGTTGCCACCATTCTAGCAAGCTTGTTTTCAGTCTGCATTTTACAATTTCAACATATTTTTTTATTGAATAGAAGCCAATTTTATTGTATATATGTTATTTTTTCTTGTGTCTCTGTGTTAATAATAATAATAATCTGTGTTCATTTCGTTCGACTCATAAAATCTGGATCACTTGTATTGCATTTTCCTTTAGGTATGGTCTAGATTACTATTTGATGCTCCTTTCACAAGTTTCCAGACTTACGCCAACTTTTCCTCTTTTCCTCTTAGGCATTGTATTCTTGATTTCTCTTGTCTTGTGGCTATAATAGTAATCACTGACAGCGATTACTGCTCCTTCGAAATCCAATTCTGTATAGGTGACTGACAAACTCCCTGGAATGGCAGCTAATAGGGTACATTCCTATATCAAGGTGTTTATTAGATCAGTGTTAGGACCTAATGTCACGATAGTAATACTGGATGGTGGTCCATCGTCTCTGGTTTTGGCTACCTTACTTTTGTCTTCTTCTTCCTTCTTCCTTGCCTTTTCCTAGGTTGTCAATGTCATTTTTTCTATGTTCGTTGTCTCCCCTTTCTCTGATTTTGTGTTTGTTTATTTTCCCACATTACTCTTTCCTGGGGGAAGGCCTCTAGTTCAGGTCTTTTCCAATTCGATTTGTTCTCTTTGACCTCCTTCTTCTTCCTCTATTGGTATATTTCTTCAGCCTCTTCATCTTTTCTTGCTAATTTGGCTTCCTTTTCCCTCCTTTTTTGTTGTTCTGACTTTAGTCTTTCATTATCTTTGAGAAGTAGGGCTTCAAAATTGTTTTATTCTCAAGGCTCTGTCTTGATCTTCCTCTTTCCTCAGCTTCTCCTAGAATGCTTTGGTGGTAAGCCTTTCTAATGCCTCTTCAAAACTTAAGGCTCCTTGAAAGAGATCTTCTGAGAACCTGGATTCATGCATGATATGTGGTGTTAATTTAACAACTCTTATGTGTTCATAAACCACATTATGGGGTTCATGAGATTTGGGCTCTCTGATACAGAGACATAACTCCTTTAGGGTCTCCGTTTCTTTTTATGCTTGTTTCTTGTTCTATAGAGAGTATGAGCCAATATGAAGGGGGAAAATAAGCCAATATCTTTTTTATTTTTTGATAGATAAGCAATGGCTCCCTTATCCACATTTAGATATGCTCTTTCTCTGGCCAGTAACTTATCGAGAACATACTTGGGTAGCAATTGTGGTGGTCCTGTGGCCCTGAATATCCTTAAAAATGTATAGTATTTCTTCATATACCAGTCTCCAATTCCCCATAGGGCTTTGATAGCACGTGGAGAAATCCTATGTAGGAAAAAGCCAAAGATGACCTTGTGTAAGGAGGTAAGGAAATATTTATAAATATCATAAAAATATTCCTTTTCGTGGACTTCCCATAATTGAGAACAATATAAGTGGATAGGGCTTTTATTTTGGGTCCAAGACTAGTTAAATGTAGGGAATGAATTGGTTGAACACATGGAATCTATGAGATAGGACGACATGTAGAAGACATGGTTTTTCATACATTTGGGGTCCTGAACACGATTCAAAATGCTGAAAGATATGATTCTCTCCCAGTTGAAAGCTTGACCAATTTTGACCATCGTTTAAGCCATAAGAAACCATTTCATTCTGAAATGGGCATTGGTTTCCTCGCCATAGAATCTGCAGATCATTGTGTTCAACATTTTGTAAGGAATTTTCAATTATTGTGTCGAGACATTCCTTCCCCCTTTTTCATTGGTCATTCTTCATCGAAGAACCAATCTTCCATCAGGGTCTCAAAATCTTCGTGCTCGACCCCAAACTTGTCTAGGAATGACTCATTCAGAGAAACCATGGATTCTGGGGTCTTGTATCTTGCTTGGACGTCTTCTGCTTTAAGTGAAGAAATTGGAAGGCCTAAAGCATTGACTATTAATTCTATATCATTCTACAAATATGAAAAACATCATCTAGCAGCGTCATTGTAAGGGAAGAGCTCTGGGTGAGAAACTATTGTGTGGATGTCTCTTTTGAGAATTTTTCTATACTCATTAATTTACAGGTCATTGGGTGGGAATATTTCATTCTGGAACATATATAAAATCTCAAAATAACTGAGGCAGTGCTCCATCCCATCGTGGCTATTTGTATAAGAAACATTGAATGATTATGGGACTATGGCAAGAATAGGTGCCCCAAAGGTTTTGAGTTTTCCCTTTCTTATCAACATCCGTGACATTTTTATCACCCGCGTAAAACATACGATTGAGAAATTAAATGTATGTCCATAGTGATACAGATAACAACTACCAAATGATTTGTAAAATACTTACTTGTAGACTAGAGACAACAATTAATAGAGCAAGAGATGAGACCTTCACAACAACAACGTCTATGTTTCTTAGTGAAAACAAACACAAGTGGGAAAAATTTAAGTCTTGATAATGTTTAAACACTCCCCAAATTTCCTCCAAACTCAGGTGCAATAAATGAAGAAATTTGTTATATCTTAGAATCAATCAAAGTAGTACACGATGGCATAAATGTAATTTTAGGCAGAACATAAGTTATGATGGTTAATTGCATTATCGAAGGATAGAGACCGATGGGAGGACAATATCACCTAAAAACTATCATCATCGGAAGTTTGTATTGGTGAAATATGTTGACAAAGATCAAGGAGTGATCCTCCTCTGACGACAACTCTTAAACATATCATTAATCTCGATGTGAGTGCTTAAATGTTTGTAATAATCTTTTAATATTCACCGGTCTAATCACTCAACACAAATCCTCTCCTTAATCGTAGTGATAAGATGTTATTGTAACCGTGTGGGATGGGTGAAGGGATGGCTTGGATCTAACGGTCATGAAGTAGTCAACGATTTCTAGTTTGATTGGAGTCATAGGATAAAGTAATGCTTATTCGTTGGTGACATCTAAGGAAAGTGTCATCATCAACAATGTGTAAGGCGAGATCGGATGTGTGCTTAAATTTTTTTACCAACGACAAAAATTTTTTACCGAAAAGAACCTGTGAATAGGAGTGCGCCATGTGTGGGTACGAGAGTGGTCTCGTGACTTGACTAGGATATGGGGCCCATGTGAGTAATCATGTTGATGTGGATCCAAGATCCAATCCTGTCGTGCCTCTTGGATTATGACATGACTTTACAAAAAGGGGCATGTCATCGTCGATGATGTCTGAGAAAACATATGAAAGAAAATTTGGATAGTTGTTTCACTGACGATGACGTTATCAAGCGTTGTCGTCTGGATTTTGAAATTGAGGGAAGCATAGATCAGGGAAAAGGTGTGATGGCGAAAAGACAAATAATAAGGTTGATTGAATAAAAAGGGGTGGGGATAAATCCCAAGTAACAATGTACAAAGAGTGCAGGATGATGAACTTGAAGGCCAGTGAAGATTTTAATCGTTTTGGTTCGGGTGGCCCTATCCAAGAGATTTGGCCTGTAGGTGAATAAATAACCAAGTGAGTAAAGAGTAGTGCCCAGGTGAATAAATAACCAAGTGAATCAGAAAGAGTTCTCTTCATGGCAATGGAAACTCAGAAAGAAACCCTTTAAAGTGATGAAGAAGAAGGTGAAGTAGATCTTGAAGCATAA
>JASDQU010028463.1:778-13559 GCA_032191745.1 Picea mariana
TGTAATTTGTCATGTATGTTGATCAATATTTCCATAGCGTGCTTGTTTATAATCTAAATGGATGTTGAAAAGATACTTCAACAATTACTTTTTATTCGTCAAATCAAGAGGTAATACAATTTATGACGATTGTAAAATGCTTAGAAAAAGTCATTCATTGATGGAAAGTTTGTGGATATGTATTGTTTATTGGGCTTTCTTTAACATGAACTCGGGCCATAAGAGCTTCTAACAGAAAAGTCACAAATTAATAAAAAGACATTTGAGGAATTTTTAGTCATGTAACAGTCTTAGTTTGTGTTTTGCCAAGAACACTACTATAGTCATGTGCATAAACCATTTCAACAATGTTCTTAGGAACAAATATCTTGTCCAAATTGATGTAGATTTGGTGACATAGTAGTCCTCTAACAAAATCAAATATTTTTCTACCATTTTTAGAATTTTAATATTGTTTCAATTATAAATGTCAGCATGTTTCTTATGCTTTAGGTTTGTTAGTTTTCATAATATAAGAGATTTCTCGTCACCCTTGTATGCTTTTCTGTTATAGTCACTCTTGTATGCTTTTTTGTTTTCGTCGCCATTGCATGCTTTTCTGTATTGTAATATAGTCATAATTGAAAGAGATTTGAAAGCAAGAAAGGGTCAATGAACTAGATTTGGTATATGTGATTGCAACTAAATAAGGAGTTGTGATATTTTTTAAAATTTTTACCTTATTTAAAAAATAATGGTTTCAAATGTCATGATTTCAATGCTTAAGGAATTTTGATATTATTTAATTTCAACAAAGATCTACATTGGATCACTGAGCCAAAATTAGTGCCACGTTTTGGTGAGGAGGCGAAGAAAGAACTGAGGTTTTCCACAATTCAAGTTGCTCGAAATAACAGACAAAGTATTTGGGTTACTCTAAGGCACTAGGTTCAAGTATTTTTTTTTTTACTGAGATTTATAAAAATGGCTTCCTCAAGTAACCTAGTATTGACCCAAGGACCATTTCTTGTTGGTAAGAACTACGAGTTATAGTCCTTGTGAACGAAAAATTTCCTACAAGCACAAGAGTGCTTGGAACCTGTAGAGAATCGCTTTATAGAGCCAACAACAACATATTTGGATGCCATGACAAATGCACAACTAAATACGCTTGCAAAACATAGGAAGAAAGATAACAAGGTCAAATACTGTATTCGAAATTCAGTGGATGACTCAATATTTTCGAAGATTACTGGTGCTTCCATGACAAAGAAAGATTGGGACATTCTCAAACCTACCTATCAAGGTAATGACAAGGTCAAGACAATGAAACTTCAGACTTTGAGAACTTAGTTTGAAACCTTGAAGATGATTGAGTTAGAGAATGTTGATTGGTTCATGACAAGTGTAATGGGCATTGTAAACCAGATGAGATTGATTAATGATCAAATTGAAGATTAGAGGATTGTTGAAAAAATCCTCTGAAGTTTTCCCAAGAAATTTGAAATGGTTGTATCATCCATTCTTGAATATAAATATTTGTCTAGCTGCTCTGTTGAAGAACCCCATGGAAGTATAATCAATGTTGAAGAAGGGTCTATGGAACATGCTTTCAAGATTCATAACTCTTTCAATAGAGGCATAGGTTTAGTTTCTATTACTTTCAGAGCTATGAGTTATTTTTAGGAATGGACTCAATGACACCATAAGTCATGAAGTAATCCCAACATGTACCACTATCACACTTACTCTTGAAGGGTTCATTTCTTTCATTATTTCCCTTGGGACATATCCCTCTACATGGGTCTTTTCTTTCATTGTTTTGTTTGAGACACTTAATAGGGTTAGATGAAGGTCCTCCCATATTCAAACTTGACAACTTACATATAGTCCTGTGTCGGTGTGATATTTGAAGGGGATATCAAAGTGAATGGTTAATGTGGTTTATATCTTAAGTAAAAACTTACTATGCATGATTTAAGGATTGATGTATCTTATGAAAATTGGTTTACTCAATCTCATATTCTATTTTTGATTTGGATACCCCTAACATGGTTCTTTGAAGAACACTCGAGGCTTTCACTGAGGACGTTGTGCCTTTATTGCAGGATATGACACACGTGATGCAGAGAAATGAGTCACCCAGTGACTTGATACATTCAGATAATGGCTCTCACATCTTTAGCACCTTGGATGATGAATAGATGGGATTGATTTTGACAGATTTGGTCATGGTTCCACACAAATGGGTTGAAATCCTACATATTGGGAAATGTACCCCAAGGATTATTGTTCATTAGACTAAGGATGTTGCACTAGTGGATAGTTGGGTGCCTTGTAGAGATGAGATACACCCCTATCCACCTTGGATGCAGTTCCCTACACTCTAGACGTTGGTCTCCATTGATGATGATGTCACATTCTAGGGTTTGAAAATGATGTGGCTTGATGACCACTTGGTGTACCATTGATGATGTGACATGACCATAGACAAGGAAATGCACCTTTTTCCTTGACGACACCACGAGAGCATGATGTCACCACGTGTGACCTAAGAGGGCATTTTTTGTATTTTTTTGGCATAATTTATCATTTGTAAAGACAAATCTGAGGGGCTGGCCCCACCTAAGAGATGTGAATTTTTATTTTTGTGACTTTTGGAGTGCTAGGGTTTCCTTATTTATAAGGCTAGTACTCCACTCGTTTGGATCATCACTTCTTCTCATATTTGTGGGAGTGCAACTTTAGAAAAGTTCTCTACTTCTCTTTTTGTTTCTTGGATCTAATGCGCTACCTTTGGAGGAGGATCTTTGTGGATGCTTTTACCTTTCTTTGGATGATGCATTGTTTCAAATAGGGTTTTTTCCAGCCTAGCGACTTGGATAAGTATGTAATTACTCCAATTTCATGTCATTGATAATGTTTTAAGGTGTAAGTTCCTATCTTGTTGAATGTTACTTTGTCTTGGTGAAACCATAAGAAAGAGACAAGTGTTTCTCTACTTCATATGATTTTTTTTTCCAAGTTTTTTGAAAGAATTCTTTGCTATGGTTAAGATCCTAAGGCCCAAGAATATTTACACCTTAGGGTTTTGATCCTAGTCTTTGATCCTTGACCTAGTTTATCCAAAAGAGAGAAAACAACACCTAGGGCCAAAGAGGATAAGCGCCCTAGGGATCATTTTCTTAAAGGTTTAGTTCTAAGGTACAAGAGGGTTTAAACCTTAGACCTTATTCTTATTTATCATTTAGCTTAGTATTGGGGTGTTTAGAGGGTTTTCCAGTGTCGAAGTAGTCTATGGGGCTTCAAAAAAATTAGTTTCTTTGTGAACTACACCCTCTTGTAATGGGTTTGAATTATTTTCATTTTTCTCTCTTCTCTTTTTGTTTTCCTTATTATATTTGTGCTCTTCCATGAAAAAACCAATTCTGAAATTCCCACCAATCTCAAATGATGATAGACTAACAATTGTTTTTAATGCTGCAAATGGATGAAACTATGTACTTGCAGTATTGTTTGCATCAAGAAATTTCTTAGAAATGTGCATCGATCACCTTCCAGAAAGTGGAGCCACCCCCATCATAGCGATGAAAAAGTATGAAAGAATTCCAAAAACTGGGTTGACCCCCAAAAAYGAGGCCTCGTACTTCTTTCATCGGTGTAGGGAACCTTATCAAAGTAGAAAATAAAAATTAGTTGGATCACTAATGTTTCTCAAAAAAGGGCACATTTTCACACCCTSATTAATTATTCTTTCCAATGGTGGTCATTTCCATTCCTGCATCTTTAGACATATTCCCGATAGTTCTACTTCTGTCACCAATAAAATTTCCCAATTCAGCTTCCCAATTCATCGAAAAAAATAGAAAACATCRTGCTTCCATTCACATGYTATGCAAGACAAAAAAAAATAATTAAATATGGGGGCTCAAAACCAAGTTTCTTCAACTAGGAATCAACAAAACAAAGTAGAGATACCAACAGTTGTTGATCAATACTCTCTGCAGACATCCATAGATTTACCTGCATTTTGTATGAAACAAGCCCAAAAGGAGGAAGAAAAATGCTACTAGTATGGTTGGTTTTCACTCTTGCTTCTGTATCACAATAAAAAACTTCATTCTCTGCACCAAAACATTCATAATTCAAAATTTAACATTTTTCTTGATAGTATTATCAGGATCCCATTGCCTAGACATGAATCCAGAAAGCTCAAAGGCAAAATGACAGGAAGACCATAGGAAGGATTTTTCACAAACCTTAGAAGAATGGTGACATAATATGATAAGTTCGGAAGCATGTGGATAAATATTTAATGCTTCTTTCTATTTGAATGTGATAAATAGGATACCTGAACCTTATCCGCAAGGTTGCTTACAGGTCAATGAACTTATATAAAGAATGAAAGAAATAGCATGAGTTTTTATTGATAAACAATTCAGGAACTTACCAGGCACCTAACATCCAGTTTGTTGGAAAAAAATCTATGCTTCACAAAGATATAAGTTCAGGATATGAATGGGAGAATTCATTGATCTAAAAGAAAATTGCAGAAATAAAATTATAAGCTTTCTATGCAAACAATACATCATAATCATTCATAGAAAATTTCAACGTGCGGAGGTCTGTCTAGAAAGGATGTTATTCATTTCATTTGAAAAAGGATTAAAATAGCCTTTAAAACTAAATTTTCTAAGAACCTATATGGAAAACTTTACTTTGTTACTTTCCCCAAGTCTATCGATAAATTTGGCATAAATCTTAGCTTTGGAAAATTTTGAAGTTACCTTTTCCATGATCAACACTCTTTCATAAGGAAATGCTCGTTCAAAGTAATGGAAAAAAATATAAGAAATCCTATCCATATGGCGGAATTGGAAGTAGTTTTTTCGATAAAACCATGAATCTTTAGAGTTGACGTTCCAAAATTCTGATCTATCACTYATGTTGATCAAAGATCCAAACATTTTATCGTTATCCCTACAGTCACTCCGAGAATCAATGTTTGATTCCTTGATTTTGGAATCGATTGAATTCCAAGGTGCAGGGTCTGTCTAGAAAYRTTGCCATTCATTTCATTTGAAAAAGGCTTAAAATAACCTTTACAGACTACATGTTCTGAGAAATTATATGGAAAAATTTAATYTGTTACTTCCCTGCAACTGTATCAATAAATTTGCCATAAATCTCAACTTTGGAAAATTTTGAAGTTACGTTGTTCATGAGAAACACTCTTTCATAAGACAATGTTTGTTCAAAGTRCTGGAAAKAAAGATAGCCAAGCCTATCCTTATGGCGGARCAAACAACAATTTTCTTGATCAAACCTTGAATCTTCAGAGTCGACATCCCAACCTTTTGATCTGTCACTAATGTTGATTAAACATCCAAACATTTAATCATTATCCATGCAGTCTATCTCAGAATCAATGTTGGATTCCTTGATTTCATAATTGCTAGAATCACTCTCTTTTCGAGTCCCGAGGTGTCAAATACAAATGTTTAAACTTAAATTAAAATTCTAAATAAATTTTGAAGGAAAAAAACAATGTGGATCAAACTCTACTGCAAAATTTCTCAATGAAAGATGAAATAAGCACTAATTCTTTTATTATGCAGATAAAGAGAACAAATTTTACAGTGAAAACAAAAAATTGACGCAAACATTTATTTTGCAAATAAAAAGAACATATTTTGCATTGGACTTCGAATCCTAGGTGAAATAATGGAGAAATTTGCAGGGAAAATATAATTACCTGAACTGTTGGTAGGATTTGGTGGTATGCAATTGAAGAGTAGAGAGATATGGAATGTAGTTTTGAATTATTGTTTCTTTGTTTCTATTCAATAGAATTGGCACACCAGTTCCATAGGCACTAAGTTCGTCATAGATGTCCTTGTTGGGCAGCAAAAACAAAACAGGGCAGAAACATAACATAAAACTAAGAACATCAAACCAAACAAAACACAACAACAATCATACAATGGACATAGTGATTTATGTGGAAACCCAATGTAGGAAAAAACCACGGGGAAATGATTGTCAGTATTCTTATTATTCAAGGGAGAACTACAATAGCCAGCACATACATACAACCATCCTCCCTCACAGACACACTATACTCCATAGTGTTGTGTCTTTCTCACACACTCTACTACACATTGAGATTTCACCTCTATGGGTATGCTCACATATATATCATCTCTCAAACAATTATACAAACTTATTATAATAAGATCCATCAATTACACAAACTATTAATGGAAGAGTGCATGCATGCACATTCTAAATATAGTTGCATGCATGTGCATGTTGGGAAATTCGTTGGAATGTTTCCAACAATATCCACCTTGACAACAAATTACCTGATATATCATGCCCTTAATTAATTCATCACCTTTCCTACAAGTCAAAAGAAGCCAAACACCATCACATCTCCACAAATTCTTTAACAATATTGKTACATGAACATGCCTGCACGATTCGCCCGAGTATGGACCATTCTGCCTCCATAAGTAACATGTCTTATAAACAAATGCACTTGTTCCATTTTGATACGATGGAATGTTASTCAAATGCACAACACTTTGACCACCACAGAACACCACATCTTGTGCCTGTCCAAACTTACCTAATAGATCCTTTCATTCTTTCAAGACATAACATGAGGTAGATCTCCTCTCRTCCAAATCTCATGAATCATAACCACAAACTAAATCACTGCAACCATTGTAGGTGATCCTTGTGATTCTGTGTTTGAATCACCCATTTCCATGCTCTTCACCTAGTTTTTCCACGTGTCTACCGACAACACCAAATGCATGTGAAATGATAACCATTCCCTATCACAATCATCAAAATTTCTACTAGCACATAATACTTGAGACATCTAACCCTTTTATTCTTCATCATTTAGGACATAAACCTGAAGAAAACTTACAATGGAAAGCCAAAGGGATTTTACCGGTTTCACATTATTCATACCGAATTTCCTGAGTATCTTCCCCACATACTTCTATTGTGATAACCAAGATTAAAATTTCTTGAGTATCTCGTGATGCCTTACAATTACCAACATTATCATTGATGACTTGAATGACATTGTAGGGTCCAAAATCTTGAATTATTTTAATCAAGGAATCTGTAGTATTACTACCAAACTTGTAGAAATCTAAGTAGTTATGGGTTGAAAGGAAGACTACACTACTAGTAGACACACCAATAATATTTATCAATGCCCTGCCTTTAAAATTTGTCTAACCATTAGATACAATTGATACCCCATGTCAGTTCCAATCATGTGTAAATTTTCTTAGAGCACCATGGATTTTGGCTCTTTCCCTATCGAGTCCCAAGGTTCTAGTTTTGTCATACCTAGGGCTCTTGTACACTTTAGGGGCACCATTGATGGATTGTACCATTTCATGAAA
This sequence comes from Picea mariana, assembly GCA_032191745.1. Taxonomy (NCBI): domain Eukaryota; kingdom Viridiplantae; phylum Streptophyta; class Pinopsida; order Pinales; family Pinaceae; genus Picea; species Picea mariana. Next base: position 8,188 of record JASDQU010028463.1, read on the forward strand.
ATAGGGTGAGCAAACAACTTTGAATGTATACCACATGCGTAGAGAAACTTGAAATTTTTTGCATCCACATTGTCTCTACAACATTGGTTAAGGAAATATGATAGTGTGAATTTCCCTAAAGACGAAGGAAAGAATTCACTAGCATGGGGATATGTGGATTGACCAGTGAAAATTCTTTGTGAACTCTCATGCTCAACCCTTGGTCTTTTGGATTTTTTTTTGTGTTGATTCCTCTTCCCTTTGGTATTTTAGTCTATCTTTGGATGATACTTCCATACATGTTTTGAATCCTACAGTCTTAGCTTCATCCTAGTGCATAATCCCACATATATGATTTCTCACACTGGTATAGGAACCTGTGTAAGTTTTATGACAATGGTGGAATGCAAAATTCATATTTCTACCCCATTTCCCTCCCGCAAGCCTTGTGACATACTTCCACAAAGGTGTTGAAATCTATTTTTATTTCTGGGGATCTTCATTACCATTTTCATTTTGATCATCCTCTTCCATTCTAATTTCTCTTCATGGTATGTGTTGTCCACTTCTATTTATTCATCACTATCACATGCATTTCAACATCCTCTAGCTCCCAACACCACCATCATAATAAAAAATGGTATTGTTATGCCCTTTCATAGGGATAACTAAGGAGATCATGTCTCGAGGCCCACAAGTCCTAGACATGGAGTGTCGAGACATGGATAACTTGACCATGGATCTAGAGGGCCCATCGTTTCTTTAGTGTAACCCATCTATAAACAACAACATGCATCTCACCAACCTGGTCTTGAAGTAGCAGTAAGTATTTCTCCATGAGGTAATGAGTCAGGGTATCATGGTATGTGTCACTCGGATTTTTGAAGCACGTGAATATGTTGCACTAAATTCTCCTTCATTTCATAACGTTTTCTTGAAAATCATGCTCTTTAACTTGTTCATACCTGGGAGGGTGATATAATGCCCTAGTAAGATGATTCCCCTTTAGTATGAGTTGCAACTGGGTGGGTCTATGAAAGGTCATCGTCCATTCCCTCCATACTTATCACTTTCCATCATTATTCCTCTTATCTCCCCCCACATTGGTTCAGGCATTTGGTTTTCCACGCTAAGAAGGGTTGTAACTTGCTTTGTGGAAAGAAGGGGCTAAAGGCCCAGAGGGTAAAAGTAGCCGGCAAGAGTTAAAATCCAAAATAAAACCTTTGAGATGCTTCTCCCAGGGATTCTCGAGAAAGCAATAAAATGCTTCTCAGTAAGAAAATGGGACCCATAAGATAAATCAAAACTCAAGGTACTAGTTGGTGGATGGGAGGTATCATAATTAGTTGACCTATTAGGTCCATGGGCATGTAGCGGTATGACACTACCATCTATCTGGTCACCAAACCAGGGTAGTGTCTTTTGGTGGCATATCCAAGAGAAAGGGGGTCTCATCATGAGCCAACCTTCTCATTTCCATGAAATTCTTGTAGGTAGTGATGTCACCTCTGTTCACCATGCCAGGAAAGTGTCCCCCAACTTTTCCCTTGAAAAGAAAAAGAACAAAACCAATAAGACTATGAATAAAATGAATTTAATGAGATAGGAAATAATGGCATCCATGATAAGGTGCATTTCGCCCTCTATAGAGGCACCCCTAAGAAAGACCTACATTTCCTTGTTATCACTACACCCTCTGCCCAAACATTTCCCCTACACCACTTCACACACACACTTACATGACCTAGATTGGTTCTCACATGGGAAACACCCCAAACTTAAGGAGGATTGTCCCAATATGACATCCTGATACCTTCTCCAAACCTGACTTGTTAAACTGCATAACGTCTTTGAGCATTTTTTTGGGTAAAGGGGGGTTTGATACATATGTTTGGGTAATTTGATTATTAGATGTGATTGACATTGCTATGATCCCTGTGACTTATGAGCCCCTGGAGGGTGTACTTTTTTTTACTGCAGGACTTTTCCCGGTGGATAGGTACATATGGGGGAATGATTAGGTCAAACCTCCATGGGGATGAAATCCCAACATATGGTTGTTGTGACCCCACCAGGGGAAAAGAAAAACTAGAGGCTTGCACCAAGAAGAAAGAAGGATGTTGCACCAGGCTCACTCTGACAGACCTAGACCCAGGTGGGTTTTTCCTTTCCACCTCTACGTTGACCCTTGAGAGTACATGATGTCATCATTTTGACCATGATGTCACCCAAAGTTAGGGTTTGCACTTATGATGGGTAGTTGTGTGCTAGTTGACACATGTGGCATCATTCAGGGCCCTTGAAGGCAAAGCATTCTGCACTTGAGGCCTAGTGTTCCACGTTAGGGGCCTAGCGTCACCCTAGAAGGGCATGAAGTCACCCTTGAAGATGAAATTATGGTTTAATTAATGATTATTTATGTAAAAACTGGTTTTTAATGTAATTTGACCATGTTGACCTTTTTATGACCTAACTGTAATTAAAGGTCATTGATATTGTATAAATAAGAGAGAAAAACTCTCATTTTTATCATCATCACTCATCACACAAGTGGTGAAGTCTGAAATTTGTGCCCTCTTTAAGGGTTATTGGTTGAAATCTTAGGCGCACTTCTTGGAAGAGGCTAAATTTGGTGTTTCTTGGTTATTTTCACGGTGGAAAATCTTCAAATAGGGTTTGAGCTTGATTATTCTTGGTGAAGTAAGTATAAAATATGCATTTTATTTATGTTGATGAGTGTTTGTGGTAAACTTTACCTATTTCATGTTAAAGATTATAAAATTGCTTGCCTGAAACCCTAGGATAAAGACATAAGTTATTATCTTTTTCTCTATAATTCTCCACTTGTTAAGATTTCTCAAAGAGCACCTTATCTAGAAGTAGATACTAGAGCCCTACCACTRTAGCACTCTAGTAACCCACTCACATTTCCTATTGCATATTTTGTTTCAAATTTGTCTAAGGAAAGAGAAATCGTTAGAGCCTAAGTTTCCTTACTTTCTAGCAATTATCTCTCTAGGACTAGGGATGATTTTAAGGGTGGAAATTTATTTTAAAATGTAGAAACCTTAGCGAATCWTACTAATTCTTCATATACCAATTATAAATGTTTGGATATATTTTTGTAAAAATATTCAAATTTCTAAGGATTTTATATAGTTTGTATAAAATTTTGGCGATTTTTGAGGTAAAATAATTTTATCCTATAAAATTTGGGCGAATCATTTTTAGAATAGCGAATCTTTTTTTGGGAAAAACCATGGAAAATTAGCCCATGAGTGAAATTTAGCCCCTAAAATCATGCATGTCTAGGACTTGGATGTTTGAGGCCTTAGGTTACTAACACCTCTGTCATCTTCTCCATCTCCTTAGACTAAGTATCATCATTGTTATTTCCCTCTAAGATTTGTTTCTGTTATCATTGACATCATTACCCTAGAAGGCACTAGTCTATTCACTACTAGTGATTGATTGATCAAACAACTTTCAAACTATATTCCTTGGAACATTCACTAACTCCTACTAACCTTAGATTAGCCCAATTCACTAACTAACTTGCTGGTGTTGCAAAAGATTGCTACAACCATATAAAAACAAAAAACTGACCTGAAACGTTACATGTTATGCTAGTTAGACATTGCTAAATCTGCTTGTGACTATCTAATATCAATTTGCCTAGTTAAAGCTACTATTTCTAGTATTTTCTCAAGAATTTTGGAGCATAATTATTGTGGTTGTTACAAATTTATCATTGTTGTTGTAAACTGTTATACTACTGCAATTGTATATTAGCTAGTCTATTTCTCAAGAGTTCATTGTCTTATGAAGGATTAACATCATTTTGGTACTTGGAAAGTGCCATTTTTCTATTTTTGTTGTCTTGTTTTGGGTAGGTACACCTCATTTATCTTTTTCTTCATCTCTATAAGACACAAACAAATTTTGAAATTGAGTGACTTGTGAGAGGGGAGAACTTTCTTGCCTTAGCCTTCTCAAACCCTCAGGTCACTGGGGACATCTCCCCTAGGGTATATTGATATACTCCTAAGTAGAAAGGGGTTTCCTATTAAGGTGACAGTGATAGGTCACCCCTTGTTATGCCAATATTGTATCTACTTGATTTGGGATTTAGGCAAGTACAGATTGTGCGATAACAAGTACCAAAATGACATACCACATTGACATACCCATCGTGATTGTTGAACCTTGACAATAACTTTCTACCCGCAATAGAATGATAGAGGAGAAATGGGAAGGAGTAGAAGAAGAAAACATTCAAATATTCAACATAGCATAATATAATAGTTTACAACACATGTATTTGGAAAAAAAAAACAAGAATGGGCTTAAGAGCCTACCTCTTTAGCTCTCCAATGGTGGTTGAATATGACTATGGAAACCTTTAATCTTCCTTCCAAGCTCTCAGAAATGGTTGCCTTCAATCTACTTTCCAAGATTTCCAATCTCCCTATGGTAGCCTTCAATATTCCTTCCAATATCTCCAATCTCCCTTCATTATTCCTACATTAGCCTTCAACTTCGCTTCAATCTCCTAAAAAACTAGCAAGAAGCCCACTTAAAACCCTCCAAGCAAAGATGAGTGAAATGAGAAATAGAATGAGAGAAAAATGGAAAGAGTGAGTCTTTTAATCCTTTAGAAACCCTATCCATACCTTTTGTTCCCTTTTGGAACCTTGTATTGGTTCCCAAACACACACAAAAGGGAAAACAATTCTAAAATTTGCCCAAGAAGCTTCACTCGTGAGAGTGCTATTGGAGAGTTTTTCCCTCTCAAGAGTGTTCCAGAGCATTTAGGGAGCTCTCGAAGCGCGATTATGTACACAAAATCATGTAAGGAGCCACACGGTAATATATACATCCTTTTCCTCTTTCAAAATATGAATCTTGCAATATTTATCTATTGATTAAAAAATTAATGATATTCATGATTTTTTCTCCCTCTTCTTAATATTTTAATGTATCATGTAATGATGCAATTCTCAACTAAATATTGTGATGTTATTTTCATACAAGTGAAATTGAATTGAATTATTATGAAAGATGCCTTTAATATGAAAGGAGTTATCCTTTATCTATATATATATAAAAGGAGTTATCATTCAATTTGATATTATTCATTCATTCATATATATAGAGTATGCTTAGATGCCATTCCATTATACAATACCCCACTTACTTTAGGTTATGTTCCCAATGGAATAATGATGAAACATTTATTAGATAATTAATATAATCTTAAAATTAAGTGTTACTCTCTTTTGGTCCAAACATGTCTAGTTGGGATGAGAGACCTACAACCCAGTATGGAGGATATGTGTAATTCCTTTTATTGTTAATCTAGAGTTGACACATGTACATTTAAAAAAAAATAT